>PVIA01009056.1:0-65017 GCA_004024845.1 Tonatia bakeri | reverse complement strand
TAGCACAGACAGTAGGTAGAAAATAGACAGGTGGAGGGTAAGAATAGTATGGGACATGTAGACACTAAAGAACTTATGACACATGGACATGAACTAAAGGGGGGAATGTGGGTGGGAGGGGATGGGCAGGGTGGAGGGGAGTGAAGGGGGAAAATGGGCCAACTGTAGTAGCATAATCAATAAAATAAAGAATTTAAAAAAAAAAAAGAAAAAGAAAAGGGAGAAGTCAAGGAACTTACACACACAACCCATGGACATGAACTAATGCTGGGCAGGGAATGCTGGAGTGAAGGGTAATACCAGGCAGAGGTGGCAAAGGGGAAAAATTGGGACAACTGTAACAGAATAATCATAGAATATACTTTAAAAAAAGAATATAAGTCAAGTTACATAAGAAGTGGACAATTTAGTCTTCTCCCTTGTCTCCTGGATTTAAATCAAACGTGGCTGAATTAAAGGACAAAGAGCCTTTAGTCTAACCTTTGGAATTACTGGTTCAGAAGAAAGATGTGATTGACACCAGGCAGCAGCTGATGCGAGTCTGGAAGTGGGAATCTGTGAACATGACAGGATTTATTTAGCACTGTCCAGTAGGAGGACAGGAAGATGCTGCAATTACAGAGCATTGGTCTCTGATCCCTGAGTAGGAATTATTCATCTCTGACCCCTGGTGTTCTGTGGGCAGGCTTCAGAAAATGAATGAAAGTGTAGTGCATACCTAAATGTATTTTACTGAGAGAAAGTTCATTGCTTGCACCCCATTCCCAAAGGAACCTGTGAGCAAACACCTACTAAAAGAAGTAGTTCAAACAACTATAAAGCCAGATAAAAGGTTAAAAGGCAAAAGGAGGAAGGTCATGTGAAATTACAACAATAAATTCAGGGATACAAAAAACATACATACAAAAGATATAAAAAATGATGACAAAAACATAGATGTGGAGGAGTTCAGTAAAAACTGTAATGGTTTTAGAATTTTGAACTTAAGCAACCATCAACTTAAAATACACTGCTATAAACACAGCTTGGCATATATGAAGTAACCACACACCAAAACTTTGCAAGAGATATACAAGAAATAAAGAGAAAGGGACCCAAACACAATATTATAGAAAGTCATCAAAATAAGAAAATAAGAGAGCAAAAGAATAGAAGAACAAAGAAGAACTATAAAAATGATCAGAAAACAATAAAATGACAATAACTACATACCTATCAATAACCACATTAAGTGTAAATGGACTAAATGCTCCAATCAAAAGATATTGGGTGGCTGAATGGATAAGAAAACAAGATCTGTACCTATGCTGCCTACAAGAGACCCACTTCAGGTCAAAAGACACACACAGACTGAAAGTAAAGGAGTGGAAAAGATATTTCACACATATGGAAATGAAAGAAAGCTGAGGTGCCAATACTTCTATCAGACAAAATGGACTTTAAAAGAAGGGATAAAAAAAAGAGACAAAGAAGGGGATTTTGTAATGATAAAGGGATCAATCCAACATGAGGATATAACTTTTGTAAGCATCTCTACACCTAATATAGGAGCACCTAAATATATAAAGTGAATATTGACCAACATAAATGTAAATATTGACAGTAGTACAGGAACAGGTACCAATGGATTGCTCAATCAGACAGAAAATCAACAAGGAAACAGTGGCCTTAAATGACACATTAGAGCTGATGGGCTTAGTTGATGTTTTTAGGACATTTCACCCCAAAGCAGCAGAATATAATTTTTTTTCAAGTGCACATGAGATCTTTTCCAGGATAGATCACATGTTAGGCCACAAAACAAGTCTCATAAATTTAAGATTGAAATCACATCAAGTATCTTCTATAATCACAATGGTATGAAACTTGAAATCAATTATAAGGAGAAAATTTAAAACACATGGAGGCTGTATAACATGCTACTAAGCAATGAGTGGGTCAAAAACGAGATCAAGGAAGAAATCAAAAGATATCTTGAAACAAATGAATTGAAACACAATGACCCAAAAATCTATGGACAAAGCCAAAGCAGTTGTAAGAGGGAAATTTATAACATATAGGCCTAACTCAAGAAAAAATAAAAATTTCAAATAACCTAACCTTATATTTAAAGGAATTAGAGAAAAAAGAATGAGCAAAGCCCAAAATGAAAGGGAAGGAAATAATAAAAGCGCCCAGAAATAAACAAAAGAGTAAAAAAATAGAAAGGATCAATAAAAACAAGAGCTGGTTCTTTGAAAAAGATAAACAAAATTGATAAACCTTTAGTCAGACTCATCAAGAAAAAAAGAGAGAGGACCCAAATAAATAAAATGAAAGAAAAGAAATAATAACCAACACCACAGAAATGCAAAGGATGATAAGGAAATACTATGAACAATCATCTGCCATCAAATTGAAAACCTTGGAAGAAATGGGTAAATTCCTAGACACATACAATCTCCCAAGGCTAAATCAGGGGAAAAAAATAGAAAATCTGAAATACTACTGAAATCAAACCAGGAATTAAAAACACTTCCAACAAACAAAAGTCCTGGAACAAATGTCTTCACAGTGAATTTTACAAAATATTCAAAGAATTAATACCTATCCTTCTCAAACTATTCCAAAAAATTCAAGAGGAGGGAAGCCTCCCAAACTCATCTTACAAGGCCTGAATTACCCTGATACCAAACCAGACAAAGATACTACAAAAGAAAAAAAAAAGGAAATTACGGGCCAATATCACTGATTTTTACATAGATACAAAACTCCTGAATAAAATATTAGCAAACCAAATTCAGCAATACATTAAAAATATCATACACCATGATGAAGCAGGATTCATTCCCAGGATGCAAGGCTAGTTCAATATCTCAAATGTGATACACCACATAAACAAAATGAAAGATTATATCAATACATGCAGAAAAAGCATTTGACAAAATCCAACATCCATTTATGACAAAAATTCTCAGTAAACTGGGGATAGAGGAAACTTACCTCAACACAACAGAGGCCATATATGACAAATCCACAGCTAAGATGCTCAATGGTAAAATGTTGAAAGCTTTTTCTTAAAGATCAGGAATGAGGCAAGGATATGCACTTTCACCATTTTTATTCAATATAGTATGGGAAGTCATAGCCCCAGCAATCAGACATGAAAAGGAAACAAAAGGCACCCAAATGGGAAAGGAAGAAGTAAAATTGTCATTATTTACAGATGACATGATAAAACACACACACACAAAAAAAAAAATATTGAAACTAATAAATTCAGTAAAGTAGCAGGATACAAAATTAATATTCAGTAATCAGTTTGTATTTTTGTACACTAATAACAAACCACCAGAAAAAAATTAAGGAAATAATGCCATTCACAATTGTCTCAAAAAGAATAAAATACCTAGGAATAAACTTAACCAAAGAGGTAACAAACCTGTACTTGGAAAACTATAAGACATTGGAGAAAGAAATTGAAGAAGAAACAAATGAATAAAAGAATATACATTGCTCATTGATTGAAAGAATTAATATCATTAAAATGTCTATGCTAGACAAAACAATCTACAGATTCAGTGCAATCCCTATCAAAATACCAATGGCATTTTCCACAGAACTAGAACAAATAATCCTGAAATTTGTATGGAACCACAAAAGATGCAAAAAGCCAAAGCAATCTTGACAAAAAAGAATAAAGTTGGAAGTATCATGCTACTTGTAGCAAACAATAGTACAAGGCTACAGTAATCAAAATAGCATGGCACTGGTATAAAAAAAACCAGACATATACACCAACTGAGCAGAACAGAGAGCCCAGAAATAAACCCACCCCTATACGATCAATTAATCTATGACAAAGGAGGAAAGAATATACAATGAGGTAAAGACAGTCTCTTCAAAAATGGTGCTGGGAAAACTAGACAGACACATGCAAAAGAACAAAAATGAATCACTTCCTTACACCATATACAATAATAAACTCAACGTGTATATTAAAAACCTAAATGTGAAACCTGAAACCAGAAAACTCCTAAGAGAATTTACATAGGCAGTAAATTCTTTGACATCACTCTTAGTAACATTTTTTTGGTATGTCTCCTTGGGCAAGAAATACAAAATAAATAAATAAATAAATAAATAAATAAATAAATAAATGGGACTACATCAAATTAAAAAGTTTTTACACAGCCAAGGAAACCATCAACAAAACAAAAGACAACCTACTGAATAGGAGAAGATATTTGCCAATGATATATTTGATAAGGTTAATATCCAAAATTTCTGAAGAACTCATACATGTTAACACACACTAAAAAAAAAATCCACAATCTGATTTAAAAACAGTCAGAGGACCTGAATAGACACTTCTCTAATGAGGACAAACAGATGGTCAATGGACATATGAAAAGATGTTCAATGTCACTAATCATCAGGGAATTTCAAATTAAAACCACAATGAGATATCACTTCACACCTGTCAGAAGAGCTATCATTAATAAATCAACAAAAAACAAATCCTGGTGAGGTCGTGAAGAAAAGAGAACCCAGTACACTGTTGGTGGGAATGCAGACTGGTGCAGCCACTGTGGAAAACAGGATGGAATTTCCTCAGAAAACTAAAAATGGAACTGCCCTTGACCCAGCAGTCCCTCTCCTGGGAATATACCCTAAGAATCCTGAAACACAATTCAAAAAACTTATGCACCCCAATGTTCATAGCAGCATTATTTATAATAGCCAAGTACTGGAAACAGCCTGAGTGCCCATCAGTAAGTAGATCAAAAAAACTATGGTACATTTACACAATGGAATACTATGCAGAAGAAGGTAAGAAGGAGCTCCTACCTTTTGCGACAGCATGGATGGAACTGGAGAGTATTATGCTAAGTGAAATAAGCCAGTTGTTGAAAGAAAAATACCATACAATCTCACTTATAAGAGGAATCTAATGAACAAAATAAATAATGAGCAAAATAGAGCCAGAGGCATGGAAACATGGAACAGACTGACAGCAGTCAGAGAGGAGGGTGGGGAATAAAGGTGGAAAGAAGGGAAAGGGGTTAGTCAAAGAACATGTATGAATGGCCCATGGATGTGGACAACAGTGTGGGGATTGACTGCGAAGTGGGGGGTAGGCTGGGTAGAGAAGGGCAAAGGGGGAAAAATTCGGACAACTATAATAGAATAACAAAAAAAACACAATGAGGTATCACCTCACACCTGTCAGAACAGCCATCATCAAAAAAATCTACAAACAAGTGCTAGTGAGGATGTGGAGAAAAGGGAACTCTCCCAGCCCCGGCTGGTGTGTCTCAGTGAACTGAGCACCCCGCCTGCAAACTGAAAGGTCACTGGTTCAATTCCTGGTCAGGGCACATGCCTAGCTTATGGGCCAGGTCTCCACTCTGGAGCCTACAAGAGGCAGCCAATCAATGTTTCTCTTACACATCAATGTTTCTCTCCCTCTGTTTCTCTCTCCCTTCCCCTTCATCTAAAAAATAACTAAATAGCCCTGGCTGGTGAACTCAGTGAATTGAGTGCTGGCCTATGAACCAAAGTTTCGCTGGATGGATTCCCAGTCAGGGCACAAGTCTGGGTTGAGGGCCAGGTCTGAAGTAGGGGGCACTCAAGAGGCAACCACACATTGACGTTTCCCTCTCTTTCTCCCTCCCACCCCCTCTCTAAAAAATACATAAAATCTTAAAAAATAAAAGGGGACACTCATGCACTGCTGGTGGAATTATAAATCATTGTAGCCATTATGGAAAATAGTATGGGGTTTCCTCAAAAATTTAAAAATAGAACTACCATATGACAGCAATTCTACTTCTGTGTATTTATCCAAAGATAACCAAAACACTAATTCAAAAAGATATATGTAGCCCTATCTTCACTATAGCATTATTTAAAATAGCCAAGATATGTAAGCAACCTAAATGTCCATCAACAGACAACTGCATGATGAAGATATAGTATATATGCATATGTTTAAGAGAAAGAGAGAATCAGCCTATGGAGTCGCCAGGTTATTTAAACTGACAATGAAGGATATGGCTCTGCTGAAATGCTGAGCTAACTCTGAGAGGGTGGTGGAATTCCTCCACCGCCCTCTCAGATTCAAGCCACTGTGCCTGAGATCAGCCCTGGGGCAACCAGCAGAATGAAACGAGGTGTTTGTTCTCTATGCAAACAAACAGTGTGAAGTGCTTTAACATGTTGGAGGTGGTGAACCCCAGAAAAATGTGCATTTGATTGTCATTTTCCCTCTTACCCTGGGTTTTCAGTACAACATTGGACTAGGGAAGACAAACAGTTCTGAACTTACCACCGCCTCGCCCACATCTGAAACCCTTAGAGGAACCCTTGTGACACAACCAGAACCGGCTACACAAGCTCAGACCTGTGGTTCTCTCTGGGGGGAAGGCGTCACACCACCATCCTTTGTTCTGAGCTGACAGCAAGACCCTCTGGAAGGAAGGAGGGCTTCTCACCCACCACATCTGATCATGCCAGGGCAGCCCGGGTCACCTCGTGGCCGGCGGAGTGTGCAGTGGGCATGTGGACTGGTTTCCCCGGTGATGGCGACTATGAGTGGTCTCTAGCTCAGCTTGGAAACAGTTACTTGGGTTACAAAAGGCCAAGTACAAGCTCAAACAATCCATCAACAAGTAGAAATGGGAGAAATCAAGTTTAAAACCCTGCTGGCAAGGAATGCCAGCACCCTGAGGCAGTTGTTCTTAGCCTGGAGGCTGGGGTCCAGGCACAGCGGGCTGTGAAGCCAATGTAGCAGCTCCCCGCCAGCATTTGTGAGCATAGCAGGGTAGAAGAGATGAAGTATCAGGACATCGCTTCTGTAATTTTGTGAAACTTCTGTTTGGCTCCAAAATGTTCTTTTTTGCCTGAGCCACAGCCTAAAATGTTTGGAAACCACTAATTGAATGAACAATGGCGACCCCGTGTTCTCCTGGGAACCCCTCTTTTTAATACGACCTCCATTGGCACAACATCTGATTTGTTCTCCAGCTGTTTTCACCAAAGGTGGCCACGGTGATGCCCTTTTGACAAGTAAGGAAACACAGGGGCAAAACAGGAATTGACTTCTTGTAGCCACACAAGAACAGAGCCACAAATGATTGTGCTAAAATCCAGTAAGACTAAAAAACAGGCCTGTGCAGTTCTCAAAGCTCCTGCATAGCCAAGCAATGAACGGCCACAGCAGCTAGTTAGAATGTGAGTTCCAGGGCACAGGCTTTGTTTAGCTCACCGCTCTAACCTCAGTTTCTAGAACAGGCCCCAGCACAAAGTGCACCCTCAATAAATATTGGTGGAAGGAATAATTTAATGAAGTAATGTATTAGGACATCCCCAAACTGAAAAACAATTATTAACTGACACAGACTTTTAGCTGACCCTACACAGAAACCATGTTTCGCTGAGGTGCAGTAAATCCTTCCACTGGACTTAGAGAATTAGTTAGAAGGAGAACCAAGATTATTCATCTCAACTTGAAATGTTTTGATGGCATCAGCTAGATGAAACACTCAACTGGCCCAGGCCGTCTTTTAATACCCAAGTTCCTGCCTACCTTTCTAGCTATACCTTTTTCTTTCCTCTCACCCCAACTTGAAATATATTCTTTAGTACTAATGAACCTGTTTAAGTTGTCCAAATTCTTGGGAGTGTAGTATGCCTTGGTGCCATTGCATATTCAGTGTCCTTTGTCTTCTTTGAGAGCCCAGCCAAATAATATCATTAAACCCCAGGTCAGGCGTGACCTCCTCAAAGCCGTCCCTCATCACATGCCCCTCCCCCCAGCCTCTGCAGAGTTGAGCGAGCTCTCACCCACGCTGCCCCTGTGCTGTGCACTGTGCACCTCTACTGGAAGGAGTAACCCAGTGAGGCCTGCTGGATCTCTCTGCCTACCCAGAGCCCATCTCATTGTGTCCCCAAAAATTACGTGTGTGAGGAATATTGAAGCAATGAAATAAAAAGATTAAAATGTACACAAGCAAGTAAAATGCTAATGTGGCCTGAAGGAAAAGGAAAATAGGAAGTGTTTGCTCACCTCACAGGTATTCCACAGACATTATTAGTCTGCTCCTCCGACACCAGCTGTTTATGCGTGGGAGGGAAAACTCCCTGGAGCCCCACTGCTGCCTTGCTCACGGATAAACAGCTGATAACCAGCTGAGAGGACAGGACCCTCAGGCTTAACCCTGGGGAGCTGTGACTTGGGAAGAGCCTGGGGAGCTCACAGCCGCTCAGCCTGAGGGACTGCTCAGATGGCCTGACCCCAGGAGAATGGACCTCATGTGCAGACGAGGAGAGTAACAGAAGCCACCAGATGGGTCTAGCACAGGGGTGGACAAGTGTTTTTGGTAAAGAGCCAGTTAGTAAATATGTCCAGCTTTGCAGGCCACACAGCCTCTGACAACTACTCACCTGGGGCCACTGTGGCACAGAAGCAGCCACACACAAAATGCAATGACCACCCACGGCTGTGAGCTGAAAAGCCTTATTTACGCACACTGAAATTTGAATTTCACACAATTCTCATGAGTATCAAACAAAGCAAAACCTTTTTAATGTAAAAACATACTTAGCTACAAGCCATACAAAAACAGGCAGTGAGCTGGATGTGACCAGCTGAGAAGATGTGGCCTGTGGGCCCAAGTTCACCAACCTCTGGTCTAGTGTGCAGAAATCGTGCTACGTACTCACGTCCGAAAATCTTCACTTAGAAAACAAACACTGCAGTAGTTTACCCAGAATGCCCATTTCCTGACTTGTTCTAAATTAATCAGGATTTGCAGAATTGGGATATTTTGAATCCAAACAATCACAATGTTCATGAGAGACTTCGTCCAACCCAAATGTTTTTTATTTTGAATGATCTGATGTTTCCTTCCCAGGACACAGCTTATTGAATGGGGTGCATAATATATATCTGCCCGAGTAGGACCCAACATCCAAACGGACTGTTGTAAATGAAAACTCGTGAGAGAGCTGGCAGTCCTGACGCCCGTGCCACCGTGAGGCTGCGGGACAGCTGGCCAGCACCCACCGCCGCCTGCCTCTCCATTTTCAGCATGAGGACTGGCCCTCTCACATGTCACCACTGGTCACTCACAGAGCAGAGCTTCCCATGGTCACCACACACCACCCGCAACAGCAAACTGTACTTCAATTCTTTTATTATTTCTTAAATGTTTAGAATAATTCTGTAATTGTTCAGATGTGTCTGGCGTTTAGACTCCTTGGTGGCACACCACATGGAATTATGAGTCACCAAAACGGTTACTTCCATTTTCACAGACGGCCACTATAAGACACCTTTAAATACCACGCCCTTCTAATGCAAACAAAATATAATTAACTTTTAAAGAAATATCCACCATGCAAACTGTATTATTTTGCTTAAGAAAACCCTAGTACCCACTTTCTGATTAGTGTTCCATTCCTCTTTCCACTCCCTCACTTAGATTCTGACTCCTGTCTGAAAACACCGCCTTTCTGAGGCAAAACCAAGTTATTTCTAGGCCTGTCCTTAGTTATTACGGCAGGATACTGGGAGCGAGGGGAGTAAGTTCAAAGTGAGCCGTGGATTATCTGGTTCATAACCAAGACCAGATTCAGGAAATTTGTCCTTATTCCAATGACTTGTGACTGTATTGCCGTTCTGCCAAGCCACCATTTCCATGGTCAAAAATAAAAAGAGAAACTTTCTTATTCCATCATTCCATGCCTTTTGAGGCCTAATGGGTTGTCCCTGGGAGAGCTAAACACATTATACTCTTCAGACCAATTTTCCTCCATCTGGCATTTCCATGGAGCAAGACTATTATTAAGATGGACAGTAATGGCCCCGCTACCCATCACAGCTGGGGAGTTGGCCCAGGAACCCAGTGGTGGACCCCGCCCCACCCCGTAGCCCGTTCTCCTACCCTTGGAACTCTGATTTTTGTCACCTTCCTCCTGGCCTTGGGCTCAGAGAAAAGGCCCTTCCCAGCTCCAGAAGATGGATCTTGATGAGTCCAAGGTTACACTCTATACTAATAATGAAAATTACAAGTCTTTTGCCACAGTACATGCCTGGAACTTTCGGGGCTTGGTCAGTCAGGGACTGACAATGCAATTCTGGCCAAGGAAATAATGCAGTCTTTCCCTGCCCATACTTTAGCCGCGCTCCCCGGAGCCTCTCCCCCACTGGGCTCCGACATGGGCCTGTAAGAACCGCGGCTTTCGGCACAAACGGTTCTGTCCGCCCCACCACACCAACTGACCTGAGCAAACTCTAACATGGCTTCCAGCAACCCCAGGCCATGTCCCTGGACCACCCAGCCCCCTTGAGTTCTTGTCAGAAAAAAGTCAAGGCTGCCAATCAAATTCACCGCTTGTTCCAGCCAACAACCTGAGAGGCCCTGCCTGCCCTTCTCTTAAAGCACTTACATTAAAAACTTATAATTGTGAATCATCCTGCTGCCCCTTTGAGATGTACACGTACCTCCTACCACCCAGGGGTGTCTTTCTCAAGGCCCCGAAAGCCATTCTACTGAAATGCCGTCATCAGGAAGGACAGGGGCCCTGTCTCCCAGTCTCTGCCGGAGGGGAGGAGCCTAACTCCAATAAGCAGCAGTTAGCAAACCCAGATGGCCTAGTAACACTGACCAGCATGCCTGCTTTTTATAATTTTCCACTTCCCTGTCTACTCTTTCCTCTAAATTTTTCCTTTAAAACTCCCAGCCACCTCTACAAGGATCAGAGTTGAGCTGGTTCCACAGATACCTCAGCTCTTCTCCCTCCTGCAGCAGTGCTCAGTGAAATCTGCCTTTACCTCCTTTAACTAGTGCCAGGTTTTGTTTTTCTTTAACAGAAATGTAAAGGAAATTTTGCTAAAGGGCTGCTAGTAGAATTTTTTCCCTGATCTAAAATAAAGAGAAGTAAAAAAAAAAAAAAAAAGCAAACAAACCAAAGAAACCCAATGATCCAACTCTATGAAGGAATCTGGGGAGAAGTTACCATTTGGGATATAGCAGTCATGTGAGAAAACAATTTCTAGAGCTGCAATTTTGTACCATGTGGAAACAAACTTAAGGACTAGCCAGCAGGTGCCAGGACCCTGACAACCTGAGCATCTGGTGCCAATATATACCCATCCTGGACCCATGCTGCCCCTGAGGCTTGTTATGAGACTAATAAACACCCTACCACTTAAGCTGCCCTGGGTGTGGGTCTTGAAGTCAAATGCATCCTATCTGGGTAAAGGGCCTCCCAGAGAATGTGGCAGAAATGCAGTGGTACCTTAAGAGTAGTACTGACTGTGACTCAATTGTAGGGGACAAAAAACTCAATCCAAAACTTTAGGAGAGAAAAAGAATGGTATACTAGCCTAAATAACTGACAAGTCCTGGCCTCAGTTTAGATTCCAGCTGAGCTGGACTCAGGCGTGCGGCAATGCCATCGGAAGCCCCACTCTTCTCTGCTCTCCCCAGTGACAGCCTCATCCTCACTAGGTCTATCCCATGTCGTGGTGATAGACCAGCAGCATCAGGCAGATATTTCTCCAGCTTGGCAACCCCAATGGGAACAGGGGGCCTCTGTCTGCACAGTTCCAACAAAAGTCTAACTTGCCTGGCTTAGGTGTCTGCCCATTTCTCTAACCACTGACCATAGCGAGGGGATCTGAGCTCTGCTTGGCCAGGCCTCGGTCACAGGAATGTAACCAACTCAACAGGGAAGGGAAACCGCAGGAAAGTCAGGGTGCCATTGCCAAAAGTAAGAGGCAGACAGAAACAGCAGATACCCACTCATGGAGGGGATGATGAATTAAATTTTAGACTCTCATCAACAGACTACTGCAACCAGCCTACTGCACTATAAACTAGAGATGGCCACCAGTCCCACACCATCCACCCATATTACAAGCTACAAAGAGTAGAAATACGCTTTATGATTTCCTCTCATAGTACCTGGCTTATAACAGACACTCAAATACTAATTAGCCAAGTGTTCTACCATTTTAATATACAGGGTCAGAGTGAGTCAAGGGTCAGGGTGAGTCAAGGGTCAGCTGGTGGGAAGCCATCCTTAAGGACACAGTATCTCCTCTGTTCAAACAACAGAATGTCAGACCTAAAAAGGTACCTTATAAATCATCTAGTCCAAACCCTTCAGGCTACAGGCAAAAACTCACACGTCAGAGAAGGTTAGTGACATGGCCTGGACATCAGGGCTGCTCAGGGTCATAGCCAGGGCTGGAGCCTCTCCCCAGCCTAAGCGTACCACTGTGTCATGTGACACCCAGAATGCTTCCATGTGAGACCCAAGGAAAATTAAAATTTCCTCTCCTTTGTTAAGGACTTTCTCAATATAACTGTACTGTCCTTGAGGGGGGAAGCAATGAAAACAACAGACATGTGTCTTTTGAATATCCATTCTCTTTGTCCCTCAGTTCTATAGACCTTTGTATGTTTGCATTGTATTCTTCTATGTTTCCTTTGTGCGCTTGGGAAGAGGGGAGGAGGGGGGCCAGAATGGACACGTGAGAGATCACTGGGAGCCAGAAAGAAGTGTCTGTGCCCTAGTGCCTCAGAGGATGGAAATTCTCATCCCTGGGTTTAAGACTCACCTGCTTATTGGCCCAGAGAAGGCACTGCCAGGCATGGAGATTTATATTGTGACATTCCAACCCTGATCAGTGTGAAACCAACAAACCGAAGCCCATACTACTCAATGTATGGTGAGTGCTTCTGTAACAGGCTCATGAAGCTTCCCACTGCAGTGACAAACCATGCAGACTCAAAACCCAAGGTGTGGCAGGGGCAGTGGGGAAAGGTGAGAAAGGTGGGAAATGGCCAACAGGCTCCTGAAGGGGTCAAGGCTGCACAACCCTCCCCTACAGCCTAGGGTTTGGAAAGGCCAGCACAAATCCAGAGTAGCTGCTGCCCAAGTTCTGCTGCAGATCACAAGCTTGGGACTTCTGACCTGATCGATTCCCAGAAGGAGCCCTGTTGACCAAACCAAGGAGGGCAGTACATGGGGAAGCATTCCATAAGGTATAAACTGCTCTGCACCTGCACAAAGGGAATTTGGGGTAACCTTCTGACTTCCTTACTTTTACAGTTTGGGGTGATATTCTTAGAATATGATATCTCAGTGGGAAAAAAAAGTAGGCAGAAGGAAGAACAGAAATGCCTAACAGCGGGGGAGGAACCTAGAAATACACCCTCCACTTAGCACCATCCGGAAACAGCTCTGTGCGATGCTACACACAAGCATGGCTTTGGAATCCCACAGACCTAAGCCCCAGCCCAGGCTCTGCCCTTGTGAGCCCAGTGGCTTGGGCAAGTGGCTTAATCCCACTTCGTCTCAGTTTCCACATCTTTGACACGAGAGTAGTAACAGTATACATATCCCAGGGCTTTTGTGAAAACCTAGAGCCACAGCAGCCTGCCCAAGTGACTGTTTCCCACTAAACCTGTTCCCAAGAATGCACCAGGAAAGGAAACAGCAGGTGGGTCAAGTCCTCACTGAAGACTAGTATTTCCTTGAAAGAATAGAGTTGAGTAGCATGAAAAGTGGAGAAAAGGGGGGAAACTTCTGTCAGTCCTAAATTATCCTAGCTACAGTCCACGGAACAAATCTATGAACAGAAATGGTCATGGTGAGCCTTTGAAAAGATGTTGGCATCCATAATTTTGGGTATTTATTCTGTTGTTTCTTCCCAAAGGCCCTGTGGTCCCTGTACAGATATATCCTAGCACCGGTCAGTATATTGACTCTCAAGCGTGGAACAACTCGGGACAGCTGGTGACGTCCATTAGATTGACATCCAAGGTGGGGCTTAGCATTAGGAAGTCTTTGGAGCTTAAGCTCATAGCACCAGGGAAGCAGAAAGGACCTCCCATCCAAAGTAATCAGCTGAAATCAGTAGAGGTTCCATTTCAATCCTCTCCAGAGCCAGCCACAGTCAGCTTTACAGACAATACTTAGCAAATGTAGAGGAATACCCCCTGACCCTTCTTTGAGTGGGCATGCATGGGAAAAACTATAAACCTTTGATAAAGGAGGAAATTATAATTTGGATTTGTGGATGCTCAGTGCTAAAGCAGACAGAACTGGCAAACATCACTTTTATGAGATTGATTATAAATAATGGAATGTTGCTTTCTGAGAAGGCTGGAAGTAAAATTTGATATAAGGCCAAGAAGAATGAAAACAGAAACTGCTGTTTTCATGCTAGAATTAAGACCTCCAAGATTTCTCTGTGTCTTCTTTTGTTGCCCTGAAGGTAAGGGAATGGATAAGACAAATTCTCCTGCCCAACAGACATCTAGTCTTTAAAGTAACTTGCTTTGTATTTAAGAAAAGTACATGACAATCAATAAACCCTCCAAATCTCTTCAAGGCTATAAAAACAAACTTGATGCATCAACATGAAATGAGCTTTTACCTTTAGAACTGCATCTTCCTTTTTCCTTTTAAAGACACAAACAGTAGCTACAATTGTCCCTCATTATGCTTAAAATGCCATGTCAAGTGGCCAGAACAAAGCCTGTCCCAAATGGTGTAACATGCTGTCAGATATAACAGGGGTCCTCTTGAAGTCACATAGAATGACAATGAACTCTAAAATCATTCAGGATACACAGAGTGAATTTTTTTCTGGAGTAATGTTTCAAACATGGACTAGAAAGATTATTTTTAGTTATAGCTAAAAGCTTCAAGAAGCCATTTTTTTCTGTTCCTTTTTCTTGGCTAGGATTACTACAGCTCTTATACAGTTTCTTATAAGTATGTGCATTTTTCATAAAGAGATATTTAAATTTACATACAGAGATACACAACACACAGTCTTTCACCTCCATTTTCCCCCTGTCAAAAGTAATAAAATCTGCCCTGATGGTGTGGGTCAGTGGGCTGGGCATCATTCTGCAAACCAATAAGCCACCGGTTCTATTCCTAGTCACAGCACAGGCCCAGGGTGCAGTCCAGGTCCCCAGTTGGGGATGTGCGAGAGGCAACTGGCCAATGTTTCTCTCCCTCTCTTTCTCCCTCCTTCCCCTGTCTTTAAAAATAAATAAATAAAATCTTTTTTTAGGTAATAAAACCTAAATTTTTTTATTTAAGAGACCTCTGGCTGTTTTAAAAATACTTCAGCAAATAAATACCACTTTCAAATAATGAAAAAAATAGCTGTGGGAAAGAGGAGACTATTGGGACTGGAATTCATTAACACATTGGGCAATAGTAGTTTTCTTTATTTAGAGAGCTGCCCTAACTCCTCCCAGTGTAAAAACTATGACCAAATATGGGCCAACTGCTCACTGCCTCCTCTTTGCCTCTGAGCATCAGCTAGATTTCCCCTCTTGTTTATCTTTGGTGTCCATCTGTTTCCTTTTACCTCTAATAAAACAACACCAGTCATAAGACTATTTCAGATTGGTATGACACTCAGAGACTTGCCAATGAGCCATTTATTCATCACGATAAACAAATACATATATAGTACTTCCTATGTCCTAAGCACTGTTTGAAGAGTTTTGTATGTGTTCACTCATTAAACCATATGTTATATCATCTATTCCTCACAATAATACTATAGGGTTTATTTTGGTGGTTGTTTAAATTTTTCTTCCATTCCTAATAAACCATAATTTTATTAAAGTTGCACCCTTTCCCACATGGCCATTACTTCAGGTGGGGCTGACCTAGGAGGTGGGTCCTTATTGGTCTACACTAATCAAGGAGACCTGCTAGGTGCAGACATATTGCACAATTCTAGCCAATGACATGTGAGAGAAAGTCTGCTGGTTGTGAGGAGAGATAAGTTCTTCAGGATAATGTTTTTTTGTTGTTGTTGTTGCTGTTTTAAAAAGCCACAAAAGAAAAGACTGTCTCCCTCTTTTGAATCTTGTTGTGTCCAGAGTTGATGCCTGGAAATACTGCAGTCTTCTTGCAACCATAAGGGAATCTGGCCCGAGGAGAGAAGCACCACAGAGAGAATGCCAAGCCAAGAGAGTCGCCCAGAGGGGACCCAAGCCCTGATTCTGTGTCTGGAACTGCTAGAGCTTTGGCTTACTTCATGTGATAATACAGTCCTCACTAGGAAATGTCTTAAATTAGGTGAGTTCAGGTTTTTCTCTTACTTGCAGCTAAAGGCATCCCTAATGATACAATTAACTCTACTTCACAGATGAAGGAAGAAAGAAAGAGACTATGAGGGCAAGTGACTTAACTACATTCACACTTAGCAAATGTACTAAGAACATGCAGACATTAAGGTCTAAAGCTTACACATAAAACTTAAAAGATATGCTAAGAGTACTTCTAAACACCTAAATATACTTATAGTATATGTTCATACACTTTTATAATCACACACACTCTCACATCACAACTAATCTTGAAATAATGGTTAGAAAGTTCATCAACTACAGCTCAATACATATTTCTGATTTCTACTCCCAAAGATTGTTAGATTTTAAAGAATATGTTTATTGATTTTTAAAGAGCCGGGGGAGAGAGAGGGGGAGAGAGAGAGAGAGAGAGATTGGTGTGAGAGAAAAAACATTGATTGGTTGCCACCCATATTCACACTGACCAGGGACTGAACCCATAACCCACAACCATAGGTATGTATGTACCCTGACCAGGAATCAACCCCCAAACTTTTGGTGTATGGGGTGATGTTCCAACCAACTGAGCTACACCAGCCAGGGTAAGAAAACGGTTAGATTTTGATTTTGCTTGTATGTGAAAGATTACAGGTGTAAGTCACTGAAAGTGTCATAGGTACTTGGAAAGGCAAATTATTTTTTGTCAAACTCTAATGGTTTTGACATTATTAGTTCATCTTGGTAAAATCAAGTGAGTAGCATGAGAGTCAAAGTACATAAATATAGTAGTAATCTGTTGTTAACTGCTAGTTTCTTTTCTCATGTGACCACTAGTTCATTAACTTGTGGACACTAGCAGTGTGGGGGTTTCAGCTATACAGAGATATAATGCAAAACAGAACCCAGAGATGTCTCACCCTCAAAAAGAAATCTTCATTACTCTACATGAGCTATAAAATGATACATGGAGAAGGTACACTCTGCCCAAATGAGACTCAAAATATAATTCACTTTGGATAAAAAATCACTGAATTCTATGAAAGCAAACCAAGAGTTCATTTTTTTGTGTGTGACCACACATTGCTAGGTTTCCAGTATAGAGAGGAAATCTATCCAAGTATCTTACTTGTATGTCCTCTTTGCCAACCTCTCCCCAGATGTTCCTAAAGCCGTGTCTCAATATATCTGTCACAGTCTATGGACAGGAAACATCTGGGAGTGATGCAAATGGGTTTTAATAAATTCAGAGGCCATAGCATCAGCTCTTGGGGGCTGAGTTCTTTCTAAGCAGTGGTATCTGTGGGGAGAAATTGCCTCCCTTGCCATCTCGTTTCTGTGCAGTGGATTCTTCACTAGAGGTCTGTTTCTGATCTCTCCAGGCCCCTCGCGTATACCCCCAAGAATGGGGAATGAATCCAGATTGGTGGATTGGGAACAAGAACTTGCTTATTCTCATCCTCTCTCCTTGTCCTCTTGGGAGCTAAGTGAGCACAGAGAGCTCCCTGCCCAATCTTCTCATCAAAGCTGAAAATGTTCAAGAGTCAGAGCCCAACAACATGGGCTGTGGTTTTCCGGGGCCACCTGTACCTGCCTGGATGGGCAAGTGTATCAAATCCTGATTTGGAAACAGCCCTTTCACCTGCAGATGGGAACCCTGTTTCCCAATACCATCTTGATCAGATTAAAAAAAGCACTCTTTGATGCAATTAAATCAGAACATGGGAGAGGAAGTTGGTGGCTACCTACTGAGCTTGCTGAAATGCCAACACTCTAAAAATGGAAAGACTTCACCATACTTTTATGTGTATAATGCTTGATGGCATAGGGAGCAGTGACCTATCTTATCTCTTTGAGCTTTTCAACAAACCTAGGGGGAAGGCAGGGTTTGTTATCCCAAATGGACTCTGGCATGGGAACTGAGACCCAGAAATGTTAAGTGATCTGTCCACAATATACAAACCCATACAATGTCCCAGATCTCTAGCTGCTGTGCTTCTGTTCATTCTTTCCCTCCCCGGTGCCTCCAATGTTCTGAGTCCAATGACCTGAGTGACTTACCCAAGGTGGGGCACAATGTGGACCCACCCTCTCTCCCCCTCCCACAACACAGCAGTTCTGCCTTGAAAAGGCTGCTTTCAGCTGGACAGCTACATGCAAAACAGAGAAACTCAATCACCAACTTACACCGTACACAAAAATAAATTCAAAGTGGATAAAAAACTTAAATATAACTCATGACCCCATAAAAGTCCTAGAGGAGAACACAGGCCATAAAATCTCGGATATTCCATACAGCAACATTTTCATCGATATATTTTCGATGTTCCCTAGAGCAAGGGACATGAAAAATAAACAAATGGAATCTTATAAAAATAAAAATCTTTTGCATGGCTAAAGAAAAGAGCATTAAAATGAAAAGAGCACCAACCATATAGGAAAACATGTTTGCCAATGATACCTCACACAAGGGTTTGATCTCCAAAATACATAAAGAACTCACATGACTCCACTCCAAGAAGACAAAAAAAAAAAAAAAACTAAACTAAAAAATTGGCAAAGGACTTGAACAAACACTTCTCCATGGAGGATATTCAAAGGGCCCAGAGACATATGAAAAGATGCTCAGCATCACTAGCCATCAGGGAGATGTAAATTAAAACAAAAATGAGATACCGCTTCACACCAATGAGAATGGCCATCATAAACAGATCAACAAACAAGTGTTGGAGAGGATGTGGGGTAAAGGGAATCCTAGTGCACTGTTGGTGGGAATGCAGACTGGTGCAGCCACTGTGGAAAACAGGATGGAATTTCCTCAGAAAACTAAAAATAGAACTGCCTTTTGACCCAGCAATTTCACTGCTGGAATTATACCCTAAGAATCCTGAAACACCAATTCAAAAGAACCTATGCTCCCCAATATTCATAGCAGCACAATTTGCAATAGCCAAGCGCTGGAATCAATCTAAGCGCTAGCCAAGCGCCCATCAGTAAATGAATGGGTCAAAAAACTATGGTACATTTACATGATGAAATACTACACAGCAGAAAGAAAGAAGGAACTCCTACCCTTTGCAACAGCATGGATGGATCTGGAGAGCATTTTGCTAAGTGAAATAAGCCAGGTGGTGAAAGACAAATACCATAGGATCTCAACTATAAGTGGAACCTAATCGACAAAACAAACAAGCAAGCAAAATATAACCAGAGACATTGAAATTAAGAACAAAGTGACAGTAACCAGAGGGAAGGAGGGAGGGGAAAATGGAGGTGGGGGGTTAGGGAAGGGTTTTCAGGAACATCTATAAAGGACATATGGACAAAACTGAAAACAAAGTGGGTAGGATCAAGGTGGGAGGTGGGGATGGCTTGGGCAGGGAGAGTAGTGAGGGGGAAATGGAGACAGCTGTACTTGAACAACAATAAAAAATAAATAAAATAAAATAATTTTTTTAAAAAAGAAAAGGCTGCTTTCATACACTATACAACTTATCTACTTTGGTGCCATTTAACAAAGAACCTAATTTACTGGAAGCCCCAACTTTAATTTTCTGAGCTTTGGAGGCTTCTGCCAGGCAAAAAAGATAATTATATTGATTCTTTCATTATTGTAATGACTTATTTTTCATTCTTAAGCACCACATCTCTACCCAAATTCGAGACTGTTAGAAGTTCTTTAAAAGTCACTCAACAAACTAATAAACTAAGCAATTATAAAGCACTTTGCAAAGTTAGACAATTCATTAAACCCTTCTACTTCTCAGCTTCTCAGTGTCTACAGCTGTAATAGGGAATTTGTCTATTTAGAAGCATAGGGTCAAGGCTAATTACTCCAACTCATAAATCTACCAAGTTATCATATTTTGAAGGGAAGAAGAGTCCTTGAGTATCATCAAGTGCAATCAGACCCCAAGCTGTCTGCTGCCCTCCCTGCCCCTGGGGCCTTGTGGACTAGTTCACATCATGGAGCAGGGCTCTAAGTCGCTGAGATGAGCAGGAAAGGGGTACTGTGTTCAGCTGAACCAATGTTTGGGCAGAGAACAAACCTGGCTGATATCTTTTCTAAAATGAATGAAGACATTTTCTTGCCTTAACTGGCCATGCACTCTGAACACAACTTACACCCAGAGGCCCCCGGATCGCTGGCTCAGAGCACAGCTTCTTTTGTAGAACCCGGTGGGAAGAGATGTGCAAAGGGAGGAGAGAGTGTCCCGGGGTCCTTGGTGACTTCTTCCTGGCCAAATCCAGTGTCCTTTCCACACCTTGAATTTCTTGGCACCACTGCCCTCTTCCTTTTGGCTCTCTCTTCATGTGGGTCCCACTACATGGTTCTCCCATCACCATTTCCCATGGCCCCCTCTCTGTCCCCTGAGTGTTGCCCCTACTCTCCCCCCACCTGCCACAAAACTCTTACGGCTGGTCCTCAGATGGACTCATTCCAGCTCTCAGTGACAACCATCAGCTCCCAGGCTGGGAGTGTTATCTTCTCCCCATCTCTCACCCCCACTGCCTGTAGGCCTGTAACCCTCACTGTCAAACTGTCACCTCACACCATCCACAAATCCAGAGCACGCTCACTATTCCTCCCCAAAGCCTTGAATGCAACCCCTCTCCCCAACCTCACTTGTGATTTTGTTTTGCTTTTGTTGTTTTGCTTTTGACACAGTACTCATGGCCAAGCAGGCCTAGACTCTACGAGTGCACAGTGTACTTGGGCTGCATTGATACCTCACCTCCAATTTCTAAAGCTGGCCAGAGGCAAGTCCCCCAGCTTCTGCCACGGGCACACACCACACAGTTGACTTCTGCCTTGTTTCCCAACCTGGGTTTCTGGGTTTCCTGCTGGATCTGAAGCCACATCCCATTCTAAACTGGAGCCCTGACACCTTCCAAGCTCTTTCCAAGTCCCCTTCCACCAGGGTGGGTGAGAAAAACTGGCCCACAGCACTTAGCCCCCAGGTCACATTCCAGATGCTTTTAAAATGAGGAATCCCAGAAATCAACTTGGCTTGCTGTGAGCAGGACAGCAGGGGAAGTAGGCTGATAGGGCAGAAAGAACCCAACTGTGGATGTGGTCAGGCCTGGGTTCAAATCCCATCACCACAACTCACTGACTGTGGGACCAGGTGGACTTCTCCAAGCCCAGTTCCTCATCTGTACAATGGGGACATCACCTCCTTGCTTATGGAGTTGCAACAAGTAAAAGAGGTCCTAAGAACAAGGGCAGCAGCTACTAGGTATTGAGTCCTTACTATGTGCCACGTGCTTTGCTAGGGACCAGGAGGAGACAGGAGGGCCCTTTTGCTAATAAACAGTCTGAGGGATCATCAGGGAAAGGAGAACAGATGAGACCTGCCCTTGGGGAAGCAAGAGACAAAATACCATAACACAGTGCAAGCCCTCGCCCCAGCCCTGAGTCCTGGTATGGAGCCCAAGGCAGCATCCTACCCCCAGGGTAAGTCACACAGCTGCAGGGAGGAGGCTCCATAGGGACCAACTAAGTCCATTCCTGAGCAATTCTGAATAACAGAAAAGGGCACAGAAGCAGGAAGCAGCACAAGGCCTGGCCTTTTTCCCTGGCTCTGGGGGATGCCACCAATTCTGGCCTGTCTCCACCAGCGCTGTTTGCTCAGGAAAAGGTAAGGGGATCCAACCACGCTCTTGCAATATGGAAGTCTCCTCCACAAGGTCAAAGGCAGCAATCATTTGGTGGGTTCCTAGTGCCACCAGAACGGTGTTGCTGCCTCCATGTCAGTGAAATATTGAGTTCCCTCCCATTCACTGCATGTTACCCAACTTCTACTGTACACATGATCCTTGGAGCTGTCGTGGGTTCAGTTCCAGACCACAGCAATAAAGCAAGTATTGCAATGAAGCAAATTGTCATCTTTTTGCTGGTGGAGGCTCTTGCCTTCAATCTATAAAAATGTAATATCTACAAAGAGCAAAAAATGAAGGTGTGCCTGGACTGTGGGCTTCCAGGCATGTCTGACTCAGGCCTCATATCCCAAGGCCTCTCACACATGCCCCCAGCTTCTCCCCAAGGAGCATGACAGCACCAAACCGGACATTTGGGGCTTTGGATTATTTTTCTTTAGCGATTAACAACTTCTGTGATCTTAAGTGGGCCACTTACTTCCATGTTCTCATCCATCACATTTATGGTTATAAAGGTTAAATGAGAAGAGAAATGTAAGTGCCCAGAGAACTAGGCAGCATTCTAGAAAGTTCATAGATGGTCAAAGGCATGATCAATAGCCCCTCTAACAGTGGGAGAGAGGGGGCGATAAACAGAGCATCCCAAATCTCAAATCTGTTGAAATATGCTGGATAGGGAAGGCCTGCTGAGTACGATGAGCAAAATATCACTGCAGGCAGAAAACAGGGCAAGGCTTCCAAACTTCCTCTCTGGAGTTTCCATCTGGGAGACCGGCTGGTGCTGGCGTGTTCCATGAGCGGCATCACCAGCAGAGAACAAGAATAGAACACTTCAGTGCAGGCCAGAGGTCTGTTTCCACAGCCGCCAAAATGACTGTCCCCCTGGCAGGGACTGGCCATATTCCCCTCCTCCTGTTTTGCTCTCCAAGTGTGTGTTTACCACTGTTATCTCCACTGGCAGAGGGGATGGGGCTGACTGATGGTGGACTGTTGTGTTTCAGCAATTTTGACTACAGGGAATTGGGAAATCCTATATGTGGCCATTTTATCCACCTAACCACCACCTCATAATACCCTTCAGCTGGTACAGGGAAGGGGGGGTGAGTGGACAGGGAATTATGACCTGGCCAGAACATAAGCTACTGGAAGCAGAGGGCGTGGAGCAGGACGGTGAGCTCCAGTTATGAGTCACAGCGGAGCTGTGAGCTGAGCTCATAGTCAGGAATACCAAAGCTGGGCTGCACCTTCAGGCCAACAGGACCCCACCCCCCACCTCCATCTTTTTAGGAGAAAGGAAGGGTGGATGAGAGGGTCAAAAGGTCCAGCTTTTCCTAGTAGTAGGATCTCCACCCTGAATCCCGCATAAAAGGAATTAGCAGAGTGTTTTATGCGAGGTCTCCCTGCTACCCAGAGAAACCCCATGCATGCCTGAACTCTTCTCACTTCTGCTCTCTTCCCCCTTGCCCCGAGGCCTCAAAGTCAGAAAAGGACACCTCTTGTCAGCTCCTGCAATGGTAGGAACCAACCTCATGGAATGCTCAAGACCTGAGTGCTGCCACATAAATTTTGGGGGGACACATACATTCGGTCTGTGGCAGCAGAAGGCCTTGGCATCCAGCCAGCCTACTTGCCCTGACAGCTCTCTCTGCACAGTGTTCTCTCCACGGCAGCAATCAAGCCCACGTTCTTGCCTGGAGGGAGCCTCCCACACCCCAAAATGGGACATTTCATAGCACGCCAGGCATTTCACCCTCCATGCCAACCCTCTGGGGTTCAAGATTTAAAGAGATGTCCAGGCTGGCCAGGAGGGTGTGTGGATGGGGAGGAGGAGACGTGACCCAAGGGTGAGGCTGGGGCCTTGCCCTGGCAACTCAGTGGCCCCCTGAAATCACCATGTCTCTGTCGTACTTGGGCAGTAAGCGCCACAAAGCAAGGTGGCGGGAAAGGACCTGGAAAGCCTCTTGGAGACAATGATGCAAAATGTTTTTTGTCCAGAAAGTGAGAGAAGAAACCAGAAGTGAAGACACAAGATTGAACGAGCTGGGACTCAGGGACCTATAGTGAATCTCTGGCCACAGATGGACAGGCCTGATGCACTGTTGGCTGCAGAAGGTAGTTGTGAGGCCGGCACTCCCACTTGCTCATCCTCCCACTGCTGTCCTTGGGACTGCTTGCCATGGATTTTTTTAATTTAGAGAATACACTAGATACCACTCTTAGAAAACCCAGGGGAAATTATGAAGAAATGCTTTAATTATTGAAACTACAGTTGAAATCATGGCTCCATCCGGATCGTGGAGCCCAGCGGAGTGTGGAAGAGAGTCCCAGCCGCGACAGTCTAACTGGCACACCAGACGCTAACTAGAACATCAGCTGGACTCAGTGCTGAAGGATCAGCTCAGGGTGTTGCCATGGGAATGGAATTCAAAGTACCTGTTTGACTTGTTATGAGTATGTGTTCTCGATCAGCGAAGTCCTTGAAAGAAAAGGGTAGTAAAAATATTCAAGATCAGGTTGTCTCTGACCTGGAGGTGGCATCTGTCCTATTTAAAGCTGAATGCAATATCCATGCATCTCTCCTCCGGGAGTCCAAGTGAGGAATCCCTCAGCAACTGAGCACTTCCCACCGATAAAACAGCTCCCTTAAGCCACAAGCACAGAGGAAATGAGGTCTCAACCACACCTCTCTTAGCTGATTCGTTATCTGTTCACCAGTTGGCTGCTCAGCAAGAGATGCTCTACCTGGCTACTCTTATGGAACAAGAAACTGTAAGACAATGCTGTCAATTACACACGGATGAAGAAGGATTTTCTCCTCTGACGTGGGCTGCAGCACACAGTCCAATTGCTGTGATAGAGTTTTCACTTCAGAACAGTGCTGATCCCCAGCTTTCAGAAAAAGATGCAGAGATGGCAGGGCCTCTGGCCTGTAGGAAAGGCTATGCAGATATGGTCAAAATGCTGGGTGACTGTGGCGTCGCTGTCAATGCATGTGATTGGAACGGAGGCACAACTTTGCTTTATGCTGCACGTGGAAATCATGTGAAATGTGTAAAACTGCTTTTAGAAAATGGAGTCGACCCAACCATTGAAACCGACTCAGAATGTAATTCTATAGATTTAGCTGCAGCCCTGCACTTCAGAAGTGTTTGGTAGGCTGTTGAGTCACATTATCAAAGCTGCTTCTAAATACCAAGCAGTCATCAGCCTCCAGAAAACACTGTCTGACCTTCCATTTACTTTTGGCCCTTACAAATGATTGTTTTGTTTACTTATAATTTTTTAGCTCAGTGGTAGTTGGAATATTTACTGACTTTTAGTAAGCTTTAATAACTATTCCTCTGAGTAATTCATTGGTTTATAATAGAAGTACTGGTGATGCATTTTAAATAAATGTGTTTTATGCCATATTTAAAACTATAAATTAATGTTTTATGGAATGTAAATTTTTATGGTACAGATAGTTATGTCTTTGTATCGAGTGTTGTGACTTGACATTTCCCAGAAATTATTCTACCCTATTCATCTTTACTCTTGCATTAACTCATTGACTTGATATGGGGTTTGCTATAAATTCATAGAAAAAATTGTTATTAAGCTAAAATTGCACAGTTTGATTGTTTGTAAAGTATTATAAACAAACAAAGTACATTTTCTGTTAAAAATAATAAGAGGTGTCCACCTGGGACCCAAATTTATTGATCTGAAAGCTCTACCCCCCACACACCATTCCAAGATAGCAATTTATTGGGCCAAAATGCAAATGCCAAACGCATTTGGGAATCTAACACATTACAGAGCTCCCATTCAGCAGCTGGCCCCTTCTAACTCTGTGCCAAGTCTTTGCATGAATATCTCATTTAAATCTCAAAATAATCATGTGAAAATATCCCAGTGTTATAGAAAAAGCGGAAGCTCAGTGAAGCTAAATGGCTTGCCCACTGTCACAGGACCCGTCTGCAGCAGCGCTGGGACACAGCCGCAGGGCCTGCTCCGATCCAATGGCATCCACCACTTTTAAGTGTCCACAGGAGGGTAAGCAGTGCCTTTTCCACTTTTCTGGGCAATGCTAAACGCCTGTCCAACCAGCATTGATAACTGCTCCTCAGGGGAAGAGAGCAAACCCACGGCCCCCTCGAGTCAGTGGCTGACGGCAGTGCTGACCATGAGCACCTAAGGCTCATTTCCCAGGCAGATCTCTGCAGGAAGCAGACATTCCAGCCACAAGGGAAACCTGCAACAGGAATTGGCTAGAGGGAGAAGAAATCACCTTCACTGGAGATTTTCAGCTAATTGGTGTTTATAAGCAGCACAAAATCCAAGCCTCCACAAGGCCTTTCCAATAAGGCTCTATCAGCAGTTTCCAAACACTGGGAAAGACTTATTGCTGACTCCTTCAGCCTTAGTAATATTTCATCTTTGACAAACACATATTAAGTTCCTATTGTTTGTGCAAAAGAACTGGATTTAAAAGATAGGGAGCCTTTTCATTAGTAGCTTATGACCTAGCTATAGAGAGATAAATACTCATGAAAGACACACCTGGAGTACATGTGGGTATAATCCACCTTAGGCAGCAGGACCGAAGAAGGAACTGGGCCTGGGCTCCGCGTGGCTGGTGCATGGATGGTGTCAGCTTTATAGCTTGAGTGATTCAATGCATCATCCAGAGAAGAAAAGCTATTTTCTGCCTCTTGCTTGAGTGGTCTGTTGCACTAACATTTTTTTTAGAATTAAGGGATCAAAAGCTTTAAAATGCACCTGTTTATAAATAATGCCATTACTACTCCTTACCACTTTAACTTGAATTATTCCCTAGGATCAGTTTCAACTGTCCCACAGAGCCTTGGGGTGGATGGCGTGGCACAGATCAGCAGAAGTCTGTGAAGCCTGGTGAACATGGCACTGAGCAGGGGCCAGGTGGGAGGCATCAAACAGGTGGACAGCCTGGGGCCTGCTGGGAGAACCCAGAGCAGGAAAACAAGACAGAAAGATGTACAGACAGATACCACAGAGAGACCACACTGGTCTCCAGACACAACTACAACTGTTTCCCAGAAAACAGGAATCAACACGTCTCTCCAGCCACAGAGCAAGGAAATGGAAAAAGGACTCTCTCCTCAGGTCAAATAAATAGAAATAACAAAGAAAGCACCCACAGAATTACCAGCCGATACTGTGCAAGAATGCCCTTCCCTCTCTTTATGTGTATGCACGCACATAATTGCAGGTATGTGTTGGTTCACTGCCTTTGACTTTCAGTATGACAGTTTTGCTTTACTACAAAGCTATGACAAAGGTTTGCACACTTTTAGAACCCTGTGCTCATTTCTACTAACATTTAAAAATTATTTTTAGCATTGAAATTAGGATTATTTTATTTAAAGTCAAAACAGCATCACTAGGCCACATGCTAACCGTTGTAGCTGTGGAGTGAGTCTTCGTTTTTCTACAAAATTACTTTTTGTAGGAAAAAAGTAATAATTAAATAATAATTGGTTGAAATTAATTAAGTGGTTGAACTACATGTCTTCTTAGCTCCCTTGTAGCCCTGACATTCTTCATCCTGTGCCTGTACCAAGTAAATGGAGTGGCCTGCGTGCACTCTGAAGACAATGACTCTGGAACATGCTGGTGGCACTGGGGTTGCCTAGGCCCCTGGGGGGAGTGTGGTTCTGCCAGGTGTCACAGCTGATTTAAATAAAAGAAGGATGAGGTCCAGCCAGGGGAACTGAAGCTTGACAGCATCCCGGAGGGTCTGTCCAGTGAGAGCCAGAGCAGTGTGGGGAGACAAGAGACCTCCATCCAAGATTTACAGGCAGTGCTTGTTCTAACCACTGAAATCAAAGCCCAGGCATGTCCCCTCCTGTCTGCAAAACCACAGTGCAGGTTGAGCAAGGAGAGCTGAAGCTGTTGGGCAATAGGATGAGATGATGCAGAAGTGAAGGGCTTTTGGGAAGGAGGAGTGTGGGGAAGAAAAAAGCATAAAGGCAAAGACCCTTTCCCCTTCCCAAGAGAAGTCTGCATGAGCTAAGATGTTCACTGGGGGAGCTCAGATGGTGGCAGATTTTCTGCTTCCAAGGCAGAAAGGAGATAAATGGTCATCATTTCTTATTTAAAACCACAGCTTGATGGCCAGAGAGCTTACAAACCTCTCATGCCTCTTGGCAAGCTTCTGCAAGGAGAATCAACACATTCAGCTTCCATGGCCACATGGGGACAATGAGACATTAAAAAAGAATTTAATGAAGAAAGCAACCACAGACTTTGGGGACAAAAGTCAGAACTTCTATTTGCTGGTCTGCAAGATTCTCAGAATACTTTAATTTCTTTTTGGTACTGGAGCACATTTCCACAGTAACTCCAGGAACTGGGAAGTCTTCATGACACCAGGTAGAGGATGGAGGACTCTCCTCTTTGGGGACAAAGGAGACCCAGGATGGAAGACCAGACTTCATTTTTATTTCTTCCCCCTCCATCTTAATATATAAGTACTGAGGTACTCTGGAAAGGCTTCAGGACAGACCATTATCATGTAAGAAAAGAAATAAAATTAAGAAATAAGGACACTCAGTGAAGTCTCTTCAACAAACCAAAATGAGAACCTGGTCCTGCTGACTGCTTAATTGTATTTGTGATAAGCGCCACAAAGAAAGTGTGTGCTAACAGCATTCTTGGAGGACAAAATCAGACCAGCTGGATAAGGAAAGCAGGTAGGAAGTGGGTCAGGGGAGCGACAGTTACTGTGTAAGCAGAAAGTGTCTCAGGTATGGGAAGCAGAACACCAGTGAGCAGGCACAATGGAGAACAAAAATAGCCTGGCTGGAAGTCAGGAGACCACGGCCTCACTTCCAGTCCCTTCACTCTCTCTGTGCCTTGCATTTCCCTCATGGGGCCTCAGTCAACTGTGTTACTCTCAACTGTGAGAGTAACAACAGAAATAATTTCAGTGTCTATAGAACCCTCAGGAAAATAAAATATAACCACTTAGTTTTACCAAGAAGAAATAACAATTTCAATGCACAAAGTATTTACTGAGCATGTACTATGGACCAAACACAAAGACACATAAGATGAATGGATTTGTCCTAGATTAATATTAGCTATTAGGGGCAGTCCAGATAAAATCCAAACCTCCTGAATCCCAGCACTGGATTCTTTCCAAAGGTATGCACGGCCTCTGCAATCTGACCCCGCCCTACCTATGCGACTTCCCACTGTTCTCCAGGCTAGAAGCCCAATGGCTAAAATCATTTCAGTAAGTGTTTTCTCCAGGTCTTCTGGGCCCCATTGTGAGGTCACACATCCCCCTCTCGTAGCTCAGACTGTGAAAGGATCCCCGTCCTTGAGTGTTCATCTCAAATAACATCTCCTCCCCTGCCGTTCTCTCACCACCGAGCTGGTCTACAGCAGTGGTACCTGAGGTCTGCAGATTGCTGGGGGATCCCAAGATGCTTTCAGGGGGTTCATGAGATCACACCTATTTCCAGAATAATACTAAGATGTCTTTTTTACTGTGTTGACATTTGCACTATTGATGCAAAAGCAAAGGTGAGTAAAACTGCTGACACCTGGAGCAAGCCGAGGCAGTGGTGCCAAATTACACACACAGTCATTGTATTCTTCAGTGCCTTGTGTGGGAAGAAAAGAAAAGCGAATTTAAGAATGTCCTTGATGAAACAGTAAAACTCATTAATCAAATACCAGCCTTAGGTACACATGTTTGCGGTCTCTGTGTAAAGAAATCAGAAGCGCACATGGAGCACCTCAGGGGCTCATCAAAGTGCAATGGCAGTGTCGAGGGGAGGCACAGAGTGACTGAGCTCCGAGCTGAACTAGTGGCTTTCTTCATGAGGCGCTATTTTTACTGGAAAGAATCAATGACAAACTATAGGTATTCAGGTTTGATTATGTGACAGACATTTTCTTAAAAATGGGTGAAGTAAGCCTGCCATTTCGAAGAAAACAACTATTTGTTGCCAGTGATAAAATTCAAGCTTTTAAGCAAAAATTAGAATTTTAGAAAATTTGCTCCTGTGTGTTTAACATTCACAATGTTTGAAGACTCTCTTGATGAGATTGGTGGTATATTAATGAGAAGGATTTTTTAATATTGTATAATTAAAAGTCCTGACATATGTAAGATCTATATAACTGAATTTTCTAAATGGCTAATTCATCATGTTACAAAATAATGCACAGGAAACACACTTATTTGCAGTGCAAGACAGGCTAATGGATTTTCAGGTAGGAATACAAAAAGTTCATTGATAAAGTTTCAGAATCTGCGCTGAAACTAACTTTTAAGAAATTATCACTTTTGGGAGTTTTGATATGGTATTAAAGAAGAATACAGAAAAAGCGATACTTAACAGGTACTCAGGTACCTATTAAACTGGAGTTAGACTCCTCTATCCCTAAGGGGTCTCTTAGTTCTTCAACAAATAATTTGGTGAACTTGACTGTCTCAGCAAACTTCCAGGAATATTTTAAATCAAATACTTCCAGGGTGTTACGGACTCTGGATGAAGTGAGTTCTGATTTTCTTGTCCATTTAGGGCTCAAATCTCACTTTAAAAACTACAGATCATCTTTCCCATTCCCATTTGCTTCTGATAATCTGAAGTTAAATCCTGTTCTTTCCCTCCCTGCAGTATGTTCTACCTAAGTTTGACCAAATGTTCTTTTTCAAATTTTATTGATTGATTGATTTTAGAGAGGGTGGGGAGAGACACCAATCTGTTGTTCCACTTAGTTATTCATCCTTTGGTTGATTCTTGTATGTGCCCTGGCCATAGATCAAACTCACATCCTTGGCATATTGGGACGACACTCTAACGAACTGAGTTACCTAGCCATGGCCTACATGTTCTCAATGGGCAGAGTCAAAAAGAAACAATCAACTTCTAGTGCCAACCAAGATGAAGTAAGCTGGATGTGTATGACTCCTACTGAATACAGTTAAAAATTCTCTGTACATAATACAAAAGGCAACTACCTATGGACTGAAAATTAAGCAATTAGCAGCAATGGGACTTGAACCAATGGGGGACAAATCATGGAACTGCACAGCAATATCTCCAGGAGAAACTCCCTATTCCTATCCAGAAGACCCAGCGAGAGGGCCCCCAAGTACTGGGGAGTATAAAAAAGTCCCTGGATTCAGTGGTAGTCATTGAGCAGATTGATCTCTTCTCTCATTCATGTGCTTCCCTCAGCTTCCTCGGCAACCATGCCTGATAAACCCAATATGGCCAAGATTGAGAAATTCGATAAGTCAAAATTAAAGACAGAAATGCAAGAGAAAAATCCACTGCCTTCCAAAGAAATGATTGAACAGGAGAAGCAATCAGGTGAATCATAATGAGGCCCGCACTGCCAGTGTGCACCGTACATTCCACAAGCATCGCCTTCATATTTTACTTCTTTTAGTTGTTTAACTTTGTAAGCTGCAACGTTGGATCAGTTTAAATGACTGTGCCCCTTTTCACATCAGAACTACTGACAATGAAGGTCACACCCGCCTCTCTGGCTGGCAGGGCAGGAAAAGAACTTGCACGTTGGTGAAGGGAGAAGCTGGGCAGGATGACAGTGAAATCAGGAGTAAAAACCGAGCTGGTCCAAAGTGTCCTGCAGGCCGTAAAATGCAGTTTAATCAGAATGCCATTTTTTTTGTTGTTGTTAAAATGATTTTAATTACTGGAATGCACAATTTTTTTTAATAAAAAGGTTTAAAACCTGAAAAAAAAAAAGTCCCTGGTTTTCTTCCCTTTTTCTTCTCTTTTTTTTTTTTCTCAGCTAGCCTTGCCCTAAGGCCAACCCCAGATCTGCACTGCCACAGTGGAACAGGCCAAAAGAAATGGATAACCTGATTACTCCTATCTATCAAAGAAATTGAATTGTTTGCATGTGGCATGATCCTTCATGCACTGTATAAAATCCTAAAGGCTACACATACACACACACACACACACACACACAAAAACTACAACCAATAAATCCAATTAAGTTGCAGGATACAAAATCAATATACAAAAATCAGTTGCATTTCTTCACACCAACAATGACCTATTTGAAGAAAATTAAAAAGAAATAAAAGTAAAACAATCCCACCCTAGCCAGATAGCTCAGTTGTTTAGAGTGTGGTCCTGATACATCAAGGTTGCAGGTTTGATCCCTGGTCAGCATGTATAAGAAGCAACCAATGAATGCATAAATAAGTAGAACAACAAGCCAATGTCTCTCTCAAAATCAACTTAAAAAAATAAAAAGGAAACGATATCATTTATGATAGCATCAAAATGAATAAAGTGCTTGGGAGTAAATTTAAACAAGAAAGTAAAAGATCTGTACAACAAAAACTTTAAAACATCAATGAAAGAAATTTTAGAAGACAGAAATAAATTAAAATATATCCCAAGTTCATGGATTGGAAAAACTTATATTCTTAAAATGTTTGTATTCTAGATTGCTAGAATCCAAAGCAATCTAAAGATTCAATGCAATCCCTATCAAAATTCTAATGGCATTTCTCACAAAAATTAAAAAAAAACTCTAAATTTCATATAGAACTACCAAAATACCCTGAATAGCCAAAGCAATCTTCAGAAAGAAAAACATAGTTGGAGGCATCATGCTTCCTGATTTCAAACTATATTACAAAGGTATAATAATCAACACAGTATGGTATTGGCATAAAAACAGGCACATACACCAATGGAATAGAACTGAATGCCCAGAATTAAACCTACACATATGCGGCCAATTAATTTACAACAAAGTAGGCAAGAATATACAACAGGGAAGAAACTTCAATAAATGGTGAGAAAACTAAATAGCCACATACAAAAGAATGAAACGGGAGCACTATCTTATACCATATACAAAAAATTAACTCAAAATAGATTAAAGACTTGACAATAAGACCTGAAACCATAAAACTCCATGAAGAAAACACAGTCAGTGAGCTCCTTGACATGGTCTTAGCAATGATTTTTTTTTGGATTTGACACCAATGCAAGGGCAATAAAAGCAAAAGTGGCTAAATCAAACAAAAATGCCTCTGAGCAGCAAAAGAAACCATCAACAAAATGAAAAGTGAACCTACAGAATGGGGAAAAATATTTACAAGTCATATATCTGGTAATGGTCTAATATCCAAAATATATAAGTTCAATAACAAAAGAAAAGAAAAAACAAATAACTGAATTTTAAAATGAGCAGAATATCTGAAAACATACAGACAGCCAACTAGCCATCAGGGAAACGCAAGCCATGATTGCACTGAGATATCAACTCACACCTGTGAAGATGGCAACTACCCCAAAACGAAAGAGAGCACGCGATGGCAAGGATGTGGAGAAGAGGGAACCCTTGTGCACTGTCGGTGAAAGTGTAATTGGTATAGCCACTATGGAAAACACTAAGGAGAACACTATGGAGATTCCTCAAAAAATTAAAAAAGGAACTACCATAATAACTAGCAATCCCTCTTCTGAATATATACAAAAGAAAAAGAAAACAAAAATCAGTAGGTGAAGGTGAAGGGCCGGCTTCCCTCCCCTGTTCATTGCAGCATTATTCGCACCAGCCAAGATACAGAAACAACCTGTTTCTGTTGACAGATGAATGGATAAAGAAGTTGTGATATAGAAACACAATGAAATATTGTTCAGTCTTTAAGAGTAAGGGGATTCTGCCATTTGGGACAACATGAATGGACCTTAAGAGCATTATACTAAGTGAAATAGAGAGACGAAGACAAATACCATATGATCTCACTTATATGTAGAATCTTTTTTTAAGAAATGAGATAACGACCACATACCAAAATGTCCACTTTTTTTTTTCTTTTCTTTTCCCAACATCAAATACTGATGAGGATGCAGAGCTGAGCTCTCATACAGTGCTAATGTGAATGCAGAATGGTAGAGCCGTTCTCAAAACAGTTTTTCAGTTTCTTATAAAATTAAATACACATTTACCTACAATTCGGCAAACTTATCCTAGGTACTTAACCAAGAGAAACTGAAATTCATGCTCACAAAAAAACCTGTATGTGTATAGGAGCTCCAGTAGCCTAACACTAGAAACAACCTAAGTATCTCTCATCTGGTAAATAAATAAAACCCAGGAAATCCCTAAAATGGGATACTTCTCAGCAATGAAAAAGGAATGAACTATTGACCCACACAATATGAATCTCCAGTGTATTCTGCTAAGTTAAAAATAATAAAAGCAGAACTAAAAAATGCAACACTCTGCAAGGTTCCACTTGCAGACAGTCTGGAAACACACAGGCAGGGGTGGAGAGCAGATGGGTGGCACTGGGAGCTGGGCGGGCGAGGGGCTGACTGGGAAGGGGTGGCACGCGGGGGGTTTCCTGTGATGGGGGTTTCCTGTGTCATGGTTGCACTGGTGATTATACAACCATGTAAATTTGTCAAAACTCATTATAAGAAATGAATTTTACAGTTATGTGCATTTTAAATATTAATTTGGAAAATAAGACAGGGAGAGAGGGGGTAGAGAAGGGTTGAAGGAGGGGAGATGGGGAGGAGAAGGAAGATGGGGAAGAGGAGAGAAACCTACTACTTTATTTCCTAAATCTCTCCCAAACTTACTTACCTTACTTCATCCCGCCCCCCTCTCCCTCACAGTCCAGCACCTAGCTGGTAACTTTATAACAACGACTACCTGTTCTCACCACAGCACTTGGATCCCCTCCAATCTGGTTAGTGTTTTCAAAATGTAAACTGATTCTAACACTCTGCTTTCAAAACAAAAGGTTTCCCATTACTGTTAGAACAAAGTCCAAATCCTTGACAGGATCTATGAGTCCTTGCTTGGTCTGGTCCTAACTACTAATGCTCTTTCCTCATCCTTCCCCTCATCCCCTTTGCTCCAACCACAGTGGCTTCCTTTCATTTCCTCGAAGGCACATGTACCCTGCTACCTACCACAGGGCCTTTGCATATACTGTCCTGCTCTGGATTGCTCTCATCTCCCCTGATGCCTCTTTATCCAGCATATCTTAGCTCCAAAATCAATGCAACAGAGGCTGTATTTATCTCTAAGTCTAAGCCAGACTCCCTGATTATTTTCTTTCTTTCCTTTGGAGCATTAATTTCCAACTGAAATTACAAACTCATTGATTGTGCCAACCACCAACACGAGGACTATAAACCTTATAGATTAGGGAATTCGTAGTTTGCTCAACATTTAACTATCACAGTAACTGCCTCACAGTGGGTACTCAGTAAGTGTTTGCTAAAGACTAAACTCAACAGTCCCAAAAAATGAGGTATGTATAATATCATACATATCCATACTCTCTGCAACAGGGATGCATTAGAAACAACCTAACTCCCTGTCAATAGGGGACTTGGTTAAATACATTGGGACACATCCATATGATGGAATACTATGCAGCTATTTAAAGCAACCGTGTATGCATTGATATGGGAAGATCATGGCATCCTCATGAATAAAGCAAAGTATGCACGGTGTGCTGCCACTCGTGTCAAAGGCAGCAAACAATGCACAGTTGCATTACTTGTCGGATGAAAACACTCACTGAACATTTATAAGAAACTAATAACAGCAGCTACTTGTTTCAAGGGTGGGTGAGAACTGGACAGATGGGTGTCAGAGGTGGGAGAGAAACTACTAACTCCCCTTTTACACTTCCAGATTTGGGAATCCACATCTGAAGGAGTTAAGTGCCACTGCATGGGATCCAGTACATTCTGTTGGATGCACGAAAGCACTCGTGGTGGCCTGCCTGTCCTGCATCCCCATCTGCAACACACTGCCCCCTCACCACACTGCCACCACTCCGCCACTCCCCTGGGAAGCAGCAGGAAGTTTTTTAAATTTTAAAAATGTCATTTTTAAAGGCATACTTTAAAAATGATCAATTTACAGTAATAAACTCTTGTATCATGCTTTACAGTTTATAAAGTATAAATACTTTCAAATATGCTCTAGTTAAGGCCTTACAACAACGTGAGAGTTTATCTTGGGTTGACCAAAAAGTCTGTTATGCTTCTTTCCATCAAATAAAAGATACATTGTTCATGTGCACCAATAACTTTATTAATTCGGATATTTTGAGTATGTCAGCTATCTCCCACTATTGGTTTCCAGTGAGTTGAGGCCAGGGGGGCTGCTGAACATTTTCCAACACATAAGACAGTCCCCAGAGCAAAGAATTATTTGGCCAAAATGTCAATAGTACCAAGAAACTTCACAAACCACTTTTGACACATTTGATCAGTCCCAGCACTTTCTCCATACACTGCACAAACCTTCCTTTTGCATTTCAGTTGTGTTTTTACCTTTCTTGAAACAATGGAGCATAATATGCCAAAAAAAGTTGCATATTTTCTTCCAGGTTCAATATTTAAATGGCTGCACAAAAATTCATCGATTTTGTTTTTTTTTTTAAATGCACACTGATATGACAGCTGTCACAACACAACGTAACAAAATTGTTTCGGGTGAAGTTAAAGACAACTAAGCACTACTAGAGCCATTGTATGGAAAAACTGTAATGGACTTGTTGGCCAGCACAGTATATTGTAGCCCCATTTTATAGATGAGAAAACTGACATCATGAGAAACGAAGGGCCCTTCCCAAGGTCATTCCTCTGGAAATGGCAGAGCCAATCAAGATCTTCAGATTGCATGTATATTCCTTCTAATGCAGCTTAAAGAATAACTCCCCCACCATTCCCAACTCAGAACAGCGATGCCAGAGGTCTTTCACAAATTGTATTTCAACCCCATGACATTCTGTGAGAGACTTACGCAAGTATGGGTCAGTCTGGGTCTTGGTCTTAGGGGACAGTACTTACAGAGAAAGGAAAATATCCAACTTCTGTTTTGACAGTTATACTCACCCAGCAGGATAGAAAAGAAGAAAGAAAAATGTCCTTGGCTGGTGTGGAGAGAATCCTGCCAGTAAGTCTGCTGGATGCTCCAACTTGCCAAAGGCACCCCCCAAGGCCCCATTAACACCATGACACTGAAGCAGAGCAGCACTGAACACTCGGCAACACTGCTGACTCCCTGGCAACTTCGGGAAGACTGTGTTTCTGCTTGCCGAGGCTGGGTGGGACGGCTGAAAATGGAACTAGGGAGAGGGAGGCTGTGCTGCGGAGGACCGGGGTGAATGAGGCCTTGGGTGTGCATCACAAAGGGCCCCTGTGTGCGATCTTCCTCCTCTTCCATGTCTTAGCCTCTGGACAGACTTCAGTGTCCCAGATTCACTGACACTCCAACACAGAGGGAGGGTGACTTGTCGGTGAAGAGACTGAAAGCTGCCTGTCACGTCCACAGCCTCAGTCACCGTGGTCACCGTCCGAGCCAACTGGAAGCTGAGAGCGACAGCTTGAGCAGTAGAGAGCCCAAGGACTTACCCATCTTGTGAGTGATGGACAATACAGCACGTGATGCAAAGGAAAGGCGTGTAACACGCAATGTCCAGGGCCACTTGTAACGGGCTCGAAATATGTGAAGGGTTCCTGGGCTCTGATTTTCAAAACTATCCTCAGACCTACTCCCACTGAAATAAATATGTGACCTGAACAGCTCTTCTGACTCCTCCCTAACGTGAGGACCCCCACAGGAAAAGTACAGATTCCTTCTGACAGAATGAGATAGTCATCCTGGGTAAGAGAGACAATGTGATACTCACCTTCACACGGGAAAGGCAGAAAATGTTTAACATCTTTTCTTGAAGAAAGGAACAAGTAATTGTCAATAATTCTTCACCCAACTCTGAGATCATCAATTCACAACTACTTTAATCACTTCAGAGTACATAAAAATTTCTCAAGGAATATCATAAAGTATAAATCGTAATATTGACAAAAGAGGAAATTAAATTCTAAACTAGCTAGCTAATTTAACTTAACTCTGATGTGCTACCTTTCAAAGTGGATGGAGATAAAAATGGAAGGGGTTCCAAAGGTGTTAAAAAGTGCAAGGCACATCAGATCTAACTTCTAAATTCAGCTGCACAGGAGCTCAGCAACCCGAAACAATGATTTTCTTCCCCCAAAGCTCCTGACTCTTCCTCGGAGTCAGGTGGCCTCCCTTGCCTCATCATCTGAGTGGCCGGGGCGACTAGGGGGCAGATGAGGAGGTCTTCTGCCCAAGATCAACATCTGACCACCAGAAGCAGGGCTTCCGCACACTGAAACAATGCTCCACTGGTCCTATTGTTCTGTTTTTTTCAAATGATGGAAAATCCAATTCCAGGAAATGTTAATAGTTTCATTATGTGACCATTGGACTAATAAGTTATGTAACCAAAGAGTTTGGGGCTAAGCTACTAAAATAGTTTTGGAATATTATCTGATCTCTTCACATAAATACGTTGTTATCAAGGCTCTAGGAGTATAAGCAAGGCCCCCACGGAATGGAGAACCCAGTGGCTGTGCCTGAAAGGGTTCCATCTGGAATGTGCTAGGACCTGACTCAGGCTTGGGATACTCAGGCTGATACTTGGCAGGCCCAGGGCAAAAGAAGTGGGGCCGGTACAGGTTAAGAACGGTAAGAAACGGGTGCTTGGAACCATGCTGGGAGTGAAATATAGGACAAGTGTCCAGGAAATCCTGACAAACCAGGGAGGGGGTTAGAGGATTCTAGACTGCTATTAATAAAGTAGGCCTAAGGGAAGAACCTCTTCATAATACCCAGGAAGACAAATAAACAGTCTTCCTCAGTTGGATGTACCTGCCCACCAGGCTAACAGTTTCTGTGCAGGAGTATGAAGAAGGCCCCCAGGTGCCAGGGAGCCCTGGGCAGAAGGCACGGAAGTTTGGGAGAATGAGGCAGTGTCCCTGGCCCAAACCGCCAGACAAGAGACAAGCACTTCGTGCAAATAAGGGTGGAAGGACAAAGCCCCCAAATATGCACATGGTTCATTAACCCATAAAACAGTCTTTGTTCCTTGGGGCCCCCACATCCCCACAGCAGAACTCTCTCCAGCAGTCTGTCACCTTGCCTTAAAAACTCTCAGACAGGGCACTGGGCTGGCTCCACAGTCATCCCACCGCCACGGCGGCCATTGCTTTGGGAAACTAACGATCCTTAAAATTTCCCCTTTCATGTCTTCATTCTCCAAACCACCCTGACCATTACACACCACAACCACTGTGGCCGCCCTGTACCTCTGTGTCTTAACAGCTGTAGTTAAACATCATAGAAGTGTTAGCTGTGGTAAAATTCCATTTCACTTCCTTAACGACATTCTCTTTCCTCTTAGAAAATTTCTTAGAGTGCTACAGGATCGAGAACACCACCAGAACAGTAACGGTGGTGATGGTGACAGTCACAGTGGCCCATGTGTGCAGGGTGCTGACTCTGTCAAGCCCTGTGCTAAGGACTTAAACCTTCGTACATCCACACAATGATACCACACGGCATCCGCCCCTCGGTGTGCACGCTATTACTGACTCCACATCACGGAAGAAGGAACTGAGGTGCGGCATGCCAGCCTTCTTCCCGTCTTGTTCCCTCACTCTGTGAGGGACCCCATGCCAAATGGCAAAGCCTCAGAAATCTGCGGTACATGAGCAATGTTTTCTAACTGCTGGTGGGAGGGAGAAGGGAAGATAATACTCTTTGGTCTGGGCTTTTAAAGAGTATACTTCACTCCTTTGGTCACAAAACTCATAAAGCCCTGACCAGTGTGGCTCAGCTGGCTGGGTGCCGTCCCACAAAGCAAAAGGTCACTGGTTTGATTCCTGGTCAAGGCAAATGCCAGGTTATGGGTTCGGTCCCTGGTCAGGGCGCATACGAGTGGCAACCGATAGATGTTTCTCTCTTACATCAATGTTTCTCTCCCTTTCTTTCTCCCTCCATGCCCTTCTATCTAAAAAATAAATAAATAAAAACTTTAAAAAAACTCACAGAAGATGTGGCTATTCTATCATGTCGCTGCTGCACAGGATACAGCCAATTCTTACCCTATTGTCCTCCTGGATCTCCCAGTCGCTGGAGAAAGTGGCCAGCTGCTGCCCTTGGGAACAGTTTGAAAACTGGAAAAGGCTGGAAAACATCCTTCTGTTCTCTTGAGTATCTGGAAAGATGGCATCTTGGAAGTTGACTCCATGAGGCAAGAGGTTATAATTGTCATCCATCCTAGTGGAAAAGAGAGGAAAAAAAAAAGCAGATGTAGATTGGACGCCTACGGGGTGTACCAGTTTAATCAAGAGTCAGGGAAGACTGAGACGGTCCCGCCAATTACACAACCACGTTTCACAGGGCTCTCCTCAGAGAAGTTCCTGTTTCTAATTATTTCTCTGCCTCGGATACATGCATCGATTCTTAAGGTTTTCAAATAGATGACTTTGGGTAAAGCAGGGGGGATAGTGCTTGCTTGCATGTGTGTTTACCTAGTTGTATATCTCCCAAGAGGCCTTCCTTCTCCTAGAGGGTGTTCCTTGTTTCTTGGGGTAAGGAAGGCCAGTTGAAATGACCCAGGTTCAAATCCTACCCTTACTACTTATCTTCTGTCTGACATGAAAAAGATTTTTAAAATTCTGAGCATTAGTATTCCAATCTGTAAAAACAGGATAATAGCACCTACTTCTTGGTGGCAGTGTGAGGACTGCATTAAAAAATGTAAGTAAATAAAGTACTTGGCATGAAGTGAGTGCAGTATAAATGTTAGTTAACATTTTTATAGAGCCTAGCGTAAATAGCCTGCTGAAAAGGTAAAGTCATAAAAAGGAACAGGAGAGAGAGAAGTTACACTTCAGCTCACCAGTAGGTCTCCACTGCCTCTTTTCCCTGTGACACTGACCAGAGTCTGTCCCAGTGGGTCCCCAAATAACAGAGAAGGAATGATGTGTATGCAGCTGTTAATACTCTTCAGGACAACACAGCCCTGCCTCTGTATTTCTGTCCTAACTCTTTGTAAGTATGCCGGAGCAAAAGCTGACAGAGGTGGCTGGTTACCACAGAGTCAGTGGACAAAACTGTATTTCATCATAAAGTCGGGAGGTCGGGGGAAACGATGTCTACTCAAGTACTCCAACTCTTTTTGCCTTGGAAAAATGAAATTTCAGTGTTGTGTAGTTTTATAGCTGGGTTCTCAGTGTTTCTCCTGCATAAAAACATGAAAAATCTTAGTTAAGCCTCCCTGTATAAGATAGGTACAGCCTCACTCCCTGCTGACTTTATTTAGAAACTATACTTCCCCAGGAATGAAAAAAAAAATAATTCAACTGAACCTAGTTGAGCCACTCAAGCCAACACCAAGCATGCCCCATGGATTCTAAACTTAGCTATGCTGGCTTCAATATGGGAAACATGTGTTGCCGTGGGCTCATGGGCGCCCTCTGTGTAACTTTGGTTTCCTTCTCCAAGAAACGTGAAATCTCCAGAGCTCAGAGTGAATCTGCAGACCCAGGTCACACGCATTCAAATATCCTTATCACTAGGCACACACACTGGGCAGACTGGAACCAGTACCAATCCCAACTTTGGTTAGTTCCCTATCTGGACATAAATGTTAGATTCCATTTTGATGTTTCCCTCCGTTCCTCTGTATCACTATCCTGTTTCAGTTGGAAACAGCCCACTGGAAACAGCAGTATTTAGGGTTTCACCTGCTGCTCTCTGTTTCAGACTTTAGTGGAACCACTGACCGAACTCTCTATGCATACACATTCCATCTTGACCACAGGCCAACTTTCATGGCACATCATAAGATTCCAGAAGTCTCCAACCAGAGACAATCTCCTGTCTGACTCACCTCTATCCTCTTCAAAGCACCGTGACTCGGGTGGTACCCCAGAAGCCTACCCCCCCTAAACCTTGGCTATTTTGAACAGCTTGGCATTGAGGTCTACTGGCAGCTGATAGGAGACTAATATCAACGGATATGAGTGAAACGAGAGGACAGCTGGGCTGCATTCCACACCATTCATATCCAGGCGTTGGAGCAGGTGGGGAGAATAGAGTGTGGCTATTCCTGCGTCTAACCTGCACCAGGTGTTTGCATGAGTTACTGTGTTCTAATCTCAGTCAACCTTGCTTTTCACACAACTAAGGCGAGGATGTTGCAGCTCTTGAGGTCAGTAACTTGCACAAAATCAGGAGAAGAATTCCAACAGTCCAACTTCAAAGGTTTTTCTTTTTCTTTCTCACCAGCCCGAGCTACTCCCACTGAATCCAGTTTTTAAAAAAATGTTGACTCGAATGGAGTATTGGAAACCACCTTGAGAGGTTGCCTGTAACTCTTCTTTTCATGAAGCCCAGAAATCACTCCTGTTTTCAAACCCCCTTACCCAGAGACACCTGGGATCTTTGAAAAGAGGTAGGTTAGAAAGTAAGAGAAGGACCCCAGAGCATATTCTCATATAGCACGGACAGGGTTCTGTGAGAGGTCATGCAGACGGGCAGAGACGGTGCTGTTGGCGCGCCGGGCTCACCTGAGAAAGAAGAAATAGGAGTAGTCCTGGACCACGGTGTGGGAGTGACACGAGAAGTAGCCCAGGCCGGTGAGGTTGAGCCTGGAGCCGGCGGGGACCTCAAGCATGCTGCCCCACGCCTGGTCGCACAGCATCTCGATCTCCGCGGAGTAGAAGAGCCCCGCCTCGCCAGCCTCATATTGCCAGGGCAGGTAGTTGTAGAGGCCGTGCACCTCCTGGTGCAGCGCCAGCACTTTGGCGTACACGATGATCTCGGCCAGCTCGGCGCGACAGCTCTCACTCAGGGGTCTCCACTCGGAGGGCAGCTGGCAGCCGTGGCTGGGTCCGAGCCCGCCGGCCAGGCAGAGCACCGCGAACAGCAGCGGGCGCAGCATGCCAGCGGCGGGAGCGGGCGGCAGGGCAGCGCGGCTCGGCGCTGCGCCCCGGGCGCACTAGCCTGGTCGCATGGCCCGGCCTCCCGGGGTCCGCAGGGCTGAGCAGGGGAGTGTGGCCGAGGGGCACACGGGGCGTTCGTGTGGGGGGGGGGGCGGCTTGGAGCACCCTCCCCGGCCTGGAAAGGGCAGTCCTGGGCGCTGGACCCTGCGCAGCGCTCCGGGAGCTCGGCACACCACTTTCCTCGCCGTCAGGCTCACGTGCCCAGCCCTCGCCCGGGACTCTTTAATAGGGTCGTGGGGCGGGCCGACCACCGCCTCCTGCCCTGCCCGCCCCTCGCCCCCACGAGGGGGGCGTGGGCAGCGGGAGAGGGCGGGGAGGCGGCCCGACGAGAGTGGGATGGAAGCCAGGGACTAGCGGAACGCTGAGGAGCCGCCGGGGCTGTCTCTCTGGGCCGGACCGGGCGTGGTGTTTGGGGCACGCGGAGCGCCCCGAGAGGGTCACTACCGAGAGCGGCTGCCCAGCCCTCTTGCTGCTCGCCACTGAGGCGCTGGGGCAGAGCTTTCCAGGAGTAGAGGGTATTTCAAACGCGTGCATCCTTAAAATACAAACGCTGGCTTGATTACTCAGCGTGCATTTTTACATTTTCTATGTAATTCATTTAGAGGCAAAATACATAGGAATCAAATCTGACTTTACCTCCACAAAGGTTAACTAGGGAAGTCAGTGTGAGCTAATAAAGTTTTTGGATCTCTCCCTCCCTCCCTCTCTCTGCTTAATATTTAATCATGATCTTAGAAAAGCCTTAATAAAAGATTGGAAAAGTCATTTTGCCCTGATTTATATTCTAAAGGTACATGATTTACAGAATTCCTACTTCCAGATTCTAAACACCCTACACCTGGAGTAAATTCTGCGGTCAATTCCAAACAGCTTTCCACAAGCCGATGAGTGAATCTGAGGAGACGCAAACCCGACAGTTCTACCAGGACCTCTAAATGCAGCAGCTGCTTTTACCTCCAAATTGCCTTAACTGTTCCTCACATAGTAAAAAGAAGAAAAATGAGATGCTTGTTATTTATAAATATGTTTATAATATTCATTATATCATATGCATAATATGCATATATAATATGTCATTGCACATATATCATGCATATTATACAATATTTATTTATAATAAATGTATCAGCAAAACTGCCTGAAAAGGGAAGGCTCTGTTCTGCAAGTACCTTAGGAACTAGGGTTTCTGCAAGCCTGAGCCTCGTAACTCAGTTGCATTGTTACACGCACTGAAGGGAAAAGAATTCCTGGGAAATTCTGGAAGAAAAGATCAACAGAAAAGGGGGTGCACAGGTAGGAGAGAAGGTCCCTAGCTGGGCCTTGCCTCCAGCGACCCCCAGCCACCTCCCCTAGATGGCTCAGCCTTCAGCTGGGACAACTACTTGTGCGCCCTCTCACTGTGAGCCAATGTTTTGAAAGGCAGCTCTGGGGTGCAATCCAGGCCATCCAGACAGGGACTCGGAGGGAAGAGAACATGGGAAGGGGAGTCGAAAGACTTCGAGGGAGGGCTCTGGGCATCTCCTGAAGTGGAAGGGCCAGGACTCCAGTCAGCACTGCCCAGTGAGTGAGGGAATGGGAGGCCACAGCTGCTATTAGCTCACATTACTCTAGAATCTGGTGACTCAATCGCCCAAATTAGTGTTCTTACAAAATCCTCGGGGATGGGCCTAAAAGAAGAAAGAAATAAGAGTGAGAGCTCTTCACAGGAGCTAACTCCTGCATATCTTTGAGTCAGTCTAGGGCCTCAATAAAGTTTGTTGAAAACATGAGCACTAGAGGGAATCAAGTGGATGGCAGTCGCGGTGGTGTGTGACTCCCTGCTGTGACAGCCCCCACCCCGTAGACACCAGACTTCAATCCAGTGGATAAACGTATCCAAGGACGACATCAGACATGGTGTCAGCACTGCTTGTGTGTTTCTCATTAAACAGGTAAATTCAGAGACCTCAATGTCATTGTCTTAGTTTGCTAGGGCACCGTGACAAAATCCCACAGGCTCAAGGTCTAGACAACGGACATTTATTTCCTGACAGTTCTGGAGCCTGGAAGCCCAAGATCAAAGTGCTGTCAGGGTTGGTTTCTGGTGTGGTCACTCTTCCAGGCATTTAGATGGTCACCTTCCCTGTCTGTCCTCACATGACCTTTCCTCCTTTCTATAGAGATCTCCTGCATTTCTTCCTCCTAAGTACACCACCCAACTGAATTAGGGCCCCACTCTTGTGACCTCATATAACCCTAATCACATCCCTGAAGGCCCTCTATCCAAGACGGTCTCATCAGGTGTTAAGGCTTCAACATATGAATTTGGGGGAATAGGGCGAGACAAATTCAGTCCACAGCAGTTATTTAGCTAGAGAAAGATAGAGAAGGGATATAAAATGGTTTATATTCCTAGCGAAGAGAATTAGAGCAAGCAGTGCCAAATTATAATATTAACAGTTGCTAACAAGTATTCATTGTTTACTATGGGCCAAGTGCTGTATGTATATGTTATGGTACTGAATTTTCCGCACAACAGTCCAAAGCAGATACCACTGTCATCCTCATTTTAGAGAGAGGAAAATTCAGACACAGGTTAATTGACTCACCCAAGATCACAGAGCTAGAATGTGACTGAGATAACATTCATGCCTCGGCCTCAGGCTCCTGAGCACTGAACTTAACTACAATACTAGAATGTAGACAAAATAGGCAATGTTTTAAAAGCATAAGCTGGCCCTTTATCTAGAAGTAAATGCAGTATATGAATAGTAGTAACCTTACATAATCACGAACAATGGCTAAATGGGTGTGTAATAGGACTAACACTAATTTGCACGAAACAGCAGCCTTGCTCTATGTTATCCTATGCTATAACTTATGCAGACAAGATAGTACGAACATTTTTTCTTTTTAACTGCATCTTCAAGTCCCTCAGAGGCCTGGAAAAGATTTGTCCTCTTCTACAGACCTTGAGACACAGACTTTTCTTTCCATTTAGATGAGCAAATAAATAAAAATCAGTATGTGTGCCTGTTTTCTCTTTTTTCTATAAACTTAGAATCAAAATTCTTCCAATAACTACCCAGAATGTGTTTTCCAGTAGCGAGCCCTCTGAGAGGTTGTCCTGTGCCTGGATTCTTCACAGACATATCGGTCATGCTTTCCTTCTCTCTGTTACAAGTTCTGGCAGAGTACCTCGCTGACTGGTGTTCTTTACCTGGAGTCACGGGGTGTCCCCCTGGGGAGCAGCTCCTTTCTGGGGACTGAGACCACCAAACAAGCAGAGCTCAAAGTAGCCAGGATAAGAAGGAAAAATTCCATGAGTGAATTTTGGGGCTTACTAGTGAGACAAGCTGCTTCCACCCCTTGATTCCAAGACCTGTATGATCTGGCTATGGGGCGCCAGCACCATATATTGTTCTGTTTCAAAGCATATACCGTCTCCTCCAGGACAGCACCTCATCCTTTTAGGATGTTGACTCCCAACAGACATGAAAATTGAGTCTTCAATAAGCCCTCACATCACATTAGCAAGCTTTCAGAATGTGCCCTGTTGCTTCTAGATGATGGAGTGTGCTAAAAGCAACTAAGTCTGTGGCCCAGAGCCCATTGCTGCATTCCCTTGGCTGCACAAGAAGCAATGCCAGGGGAAGCACTAATCAGAGGCAATGCCAGAGAAAGTAACATAATGGTGGGTAAGGTGTTCTGTGAGTCTGTAGATAGTACTGCTGGCAGAAGCTTGGTGGGGCAGGGAAGGCATATCCGTATCCAGATTGGATTTATTCCAGTGAAGACAAACATCTGCCCCCTCCAAGATGGAAGAGATCCAGTTATTATTAACCTGCCACCAGGTGACTGGCTGGTTCCCCCAGTGACCATATTAGGGGATCAACACTGGTCTCTGTTGCTGAGATAAGAGGCACTCAGTGGAGGTGTTAGCAAGGCCGGCTTGGTGAGGGTGGGTCCTTGGTGCCGAGTCTGTACATAGCCTCTATCCCTACTGGCCTGGCCACTTTGTCCCTTAGGGTTTTCTCTATAAAATATCATGGCATCAGCAGATAAAGAGAGTTTTACTTCTTTTCCACTCTTGATGCCTTTTATCTCTTTTTCTTGTCTAAGTACCCTACCTATAGCTTCCAATTCAATGTTGACTAAAACTGGCAAGAGCAAAATCCATGGCTTTTCTGCTCTTAGGGAGAAAACTTTCAGTCTTTCTCTATGACCTGTGATGTTACCTGTGGTTTCCATAGATACCTTTGATCGCAAGTAGGATGTTCCCTCCCATTTCTAATTTCTAATTTGTTGATTGTTTTTTCATGAAGGGTGTTGGATTTTGTCAAATGTTTTTCTTTTCCTATTGATACAACCATGTGATCTTTGTCCTTTATTTCTATTAATATGGTCTATTGATTCTCATGTGTTGAACCAACCTTGCAACCATGGGATTAATCCCACCTGGCCATACTGAATTCAGAAAAGAATTATTCAGAAAAGAATTCTGTGCTGCTGAATTCAGTTGATGGTATTTTTTTTATATTTTTGCATCTGTATTCATAAGAGATAATGGTTTGTAGTTTCATTTCTTGTGATCTCTGGTGTTTTGTTTTGTTTTGGTATTAGGATAACACAAAGCTCATAGAATGAATAAGGGAATATCCTGTTTTATTTTTGGAAGAATCTGTGACTTATCAGTGTTAATTCTTCTTTAAATGTTCGGCAGACTAGTCAATAAACACATGTGTTCCTGATTGTTTCTTTATGGGAAGTTTTTAGATTACTGACTCAATCTCTCTACTTGTTGTAGATCCATTCATATTTTCCATTTCTTTTTGAGTCAGTTTTGGTATTTTGCGCTTTAGGAATTTGACCAGTTCATCTAGATCATCAAGTTTGTTGAAAGAATGATGTGTTGATGCATACATGACCATTTTGACACGATCCCACAACAAAAAGGTCCAACGGAGACAGATCAGGTGGCAGAGGTGGCCAAGCAAGGGAGCCTCTACTAAGTCACTGGTCCCAGGAATTCTTCTCCATAAAACTGCCACACACAAAACCCTTAAAATTAAAAAAATCATCATTCAAAATTCACAAACCTAAGTGTAAAGAAGTACAAGTAACTAAACAAAATGGTTAAATCATTGCTCTTCAGCTGAGAAGTACCAAGGCCGGGATATGGATCTATAAACGCTTCAGTTGCTACACTGCCCTGTGTCCCCAGCACTGGTGCTGAGAGAGCTGACAGTCATCACAACAGTTACTGGGATCATGTGCCCCAGAGTGAGTCAGACCATGTGCTGGGCACTCTGCACTCATCTAGCGCTCACAACAGCCCCACAAAGATGATGTTATTACTTCCAGTTACTTAGGGAAACAGGGCACATGGCTGGTAAAGAATGAAGCTGCATTCAGTTGCTAGTGACTTCATGTATTAGACCAGCCATCTTCAACCTTTTTCTTTTTTCTTTTTCTTAAATTATTTTATTGTTGTTCAATTATAGTTCTCTGCATTTTCCCCCCACCACTCCCCACAACCCCAGCCAAACCCAACTCCCTCCCTTGCTTCCACCTCCCCCTTGGTTTCATCCATGTGTCATTTATAGTAGTTCCTGAAAATCTTTCCCCTCATTGTCCTCTCCCCCTCCCCTCTGGTTACTGTCAGATTATTCTTAATTTCAATGTTTCTGGTTATATTTTGTTGACTTTTTTCTTTTGTTGATTATGTTCCAGTGAAAGGTGAGATCATATGGTATTTGTCCCTCACCGCCTGGCTTATTTCACTTAGCATAACGCTCTCTAGTTCCATCCATGTTGTTGTAAGGGTAGGAGCTCCTTCTTTCTTTCTGCTGCATAGTATTCCATTGAGTAAATGTACCACAGTTTTTGATCCACTCATTTACTGATGGGCACTTAGGTTGCTTCCAGCACTTGGCTATTGTAAATTGTGCTGCTATGAACATTGGGGTGCATAGGTTCTTCTGAATTGGTGTTTCAGGATTCTTAGGGTATAATCCCAGCAGTGGAATTACTGAGTCAAAAGGCAGTTACATTTTTAGTTTTCTGAGGAAATTCCATACTGTTTTGCACAGTGGCTGTACCAGTCTGCAATCCCACCAACAGTGCACTAGGGTTCCCTTTTCTCCACATCCTCTCCAACACTTGTTGTTGATTTGTTTATTATGGCCATTCTGACCAGTGTGAAGTGGTATCTCATTTTTGTTTTAATTTACATCTCCCTGATGGCTAGTGATGCTGAGCATTCTTTCATATGTCTCTAGGCCCTCCATATGTCCTTCTTGGAGAAGCGTATGTTCAAGTCTTTTGCCCATTTTTTTAATTGGCATTTTGGTCTTCCTGGGGTGGGATCATGTGAGTTCTTGATATATTTTGGAGATCAAACCCTTGCCTAAGGTATCATTGGCAAATATGTTTTCCCATATAGTTGGTTCTCTTTTCATTTTAATGTTGTTCCCTTTAGCTGTGCAGAAACTTTTTAATTTGATAAGGTAACATTTTTCATCTCTTGGCACACATAAGCTAATTACTCAAATTCTGTGGCACACCAAAAAGTATATTTTATGCCAATATGACAAAAAGTAAGTACAATTTTGATTCATTCACACCGACGGCTATTGTTGCATTGGTTATTGTCAGTCTTTTATTTGACAACCTAAGGGAAAAGAGGTCAGTGCATGTTTGAAAACTTCTTTTGGCACACCAGTGTGCCTCTTGTGACTAGTTGAAAATCACTGAATTAGAGACACAAACTAAGCAGTAGCTACATGTCAGGCACTGGAAAGGTACTGGAGATATAAGACACAATTCCTGCTGTGCAAAAGCTGACCTTCCTGATGGACTCCAAGTTTTGGCCCCTCCATCCATGCCTGCTGCTGTTCTCTGGTAGGACTGCCTATCTGTTGTTGTCTAAATACAGTCCAAGGTCAGGTACCTCTCCTAGGAGCGATCAAGTTATCTCCCCCCATACATCCTTCCCACAAAGTTAAATATGAACAAATAAGCAAGCAAACAAAAAAAGTCCAGCAACTATGATTCAGTTATTCTACCTGAATTAGGTTTAGAACCTTCTTTTATGCTTATCTGCCATTTTAATGCTGGATAGATATGGGGAATAGGCCCAGAAATGCTGACCAGAGACCAACAAATGAAAAATTAGAGACCTTTTTCTTATTCTACCATATTTCTTCTCATGTGGGGCCTTTCTTAGAGGCTCCCAATGTGCTATCTAAATGTTAACTCATTCTTCCTTCTGGTATCCTTGGGAGGCAGGAAGCCAATGTTATTTCATAGATAAAGAAACTAGAGTCCCAGGAGGTTAAATGCCTTGTCCAGGGTCACATAACTGAAGGCAGTTGGGGGTGCTGGGAATGGGGCTTGGGGTTAGGAATCCCTGCCTGGGGTCCTCTGGCTCCCAAATGGGGCCCCCTTCTTACAAGATAGCTGTGTATGTTCAAACTCTGTTGGAGTTTTGTTCTATAAAAGGAACACTCTGGGACTGCTGAGAGACAACAGCATTTTTCTCCCCCTGCACACTCATACATGCTACATTTTCAGAAGTCAGATTTAGGGCATGGAGCCTTTGTCTATAATTATTCCAAATTCACCCAATCTGGGGACTGAAATTTAGCTCAAATGACCCTTCCAATGACTGTGAGTCCATGACAATTCTATTCTGTCAGAGCAGCACAGAAATCAGGGGCCTGAACTGTTGATACACATCTTAATCTATGCCGTTTTAAGCATCTGCGTTTCAGAGAAAGAGTGAGCTCCATTCAGGATTGACAGCTCCCCAGTGAAATGCATCAGTCTTTGGAAGGTGCCAGGGGCACTTCGGGGAAGCACTGTGCGCACTTCCTCACTCTGCCATCATGATGAGGACACTGCCCAAAGCCCCTGGCATGGCTGGCAAAATGGAAACAGGTAGACTAGTTGATCTATTCCAGTAACCAAGTGAGGCTCCAAGAATTCCTACTGTACTTTTAAGTCCATCAAACCAAATCCCAACATCTTCTTGTGTAATTTTCTAGATACTAAATGGAAATACTAGGCATGAATTGAGTATTTTGACCCTTCATAGTCATCATTCAACATTTATGTTTCAACAAATAACTTTCAATATTTACCCTTTAACTACTGTATCTTGGGCACTGTTCTAGGCCCTAGGTATACCACAATGATTAAAGCAGAGACCCTGCCATCTTGGAATACACATCCATCAACACTCAAGTCGGTACTGTTAATAAATTGGAAAGAGAAAAACTTGCCTTTGGAGATGGAACCTATGCCTGGGAAAGAGTGGCTTGAAAATCTTGTTCAATATCCTCTGAACACCTTCATTTAAATGTCTGTGTAACTGACAAGGTTAAGATTAAGCACATGGTCTCAGGTCTCTAAGAAGCCAAGGCTCACTTTACATGTCAGAACATAACCAACCCTCAGACTGAGATGAGGTGGGTTTCATTGACCTTCTTTTTATATCAATTTCCTTGGAATGAAATGAAAGAACAAAGAAATAAGCCACAGTGGGGAGGAGTGGAGAGAGGAAATATGTGTGATTACCATGAAGCTTCTCTGAGTGTCCCTGACATGTTGTCAGAAAGCGGCTCTTTCTCATAGGAAATGAAGTCTCCTGGGGAGGTGATAGAAGCCATAGCAAGTGGAGTGGAGCACAGTTCTTAAAAGGCAAGACTCCCCCAGCAGAAAGGGACCCCCACAGCTGGGCCCATTCAATACACTGGAAATTCACAACTGAGCACACCAGACCAATTTTCACCTCTGAGCTGCCTGATAGCTCAGCTCATCAGAATGTGCTCAGGGAATCTGTGAAGCTGATAGAATACCACGCATGGGAAAGTTTATAAACACTCCAAACATACATACCACTGTGTGTTTTCAATTTGCTGGTTCAACGTCCTTGCCAGCTGCATAGAAGAGTTCAAATCCTGTTGAAAAGCACGATGGAGAAACGGCCTCTAATTCCTGAGCAAGGATCTCACAGGATTTTCAGCTTGGTGATGACTGTTGAGAAATGAACAAATGTGTGGAAGAAGTTTAGATATTCTCATATTTATAATGAAAGCATTGCAATAAAAGGGTTAATAAAGACAGTTCTGAAATGTACTGTAAATATAACTAGTGCTGATTGCAGCCCTTTTTTTTGGCATCAAGGAAAAATCCAACTGGTTCATTTATAACAAAACCTTAAAGGCATCACAATTAGAGTATTTTTTTCTCTAAGTAATTTTTCACTCACTTTCTGCATTTATTAATCTTTCTATCTGTGCTGTCATCACAAAGACATAATGTGGTCAGTATTTCAGCAACTTCCACCCCAAGGTAAAGTACTTTGTAGAAGAATATCTGCTTTTCCCGAATTTTCTATTACTGACCTTGTTCCATTTAAAAATATTATGACTTAGTGCCAGTGACTCCACTTTACACATTTTAAACATAAGTTTTCTAAGCCTGCATTAGTAGTATGAACACTAGATGTGACTGCCATTGAGCAGGCAGTCAATATTTGTTGAATGAGGGGATACATCAATTTATATACCTTATACCTAAAAATGTACAACTTTAGCTTTCAGGGTTTTTTTTTTCAGTTATGTCACACTAAAACTGTTTATTCAAGTTAAATGTTCTCACCATATATTTAATTCATGTGTCCAAAATCAAAAGCATGGGCTTTGAGAGATAGATTATAGCTTTACTATAATACAGCTATAAAATTTCTATTTGTGAAAATAACTAAGAAGAACATTTGCCAATAAAAGTAGATAACTTTTCTGGAATCGCTTTTTTAGATAAATTAATTTGAGGCACAATCAGTTCGTCTCTACCTTCTGCTCTTCTCAATCACGACTTCAACTTGTACTGATCTCCAGGTTGTCCTTCGAGAGCTTCTCACTCCACTTCAGTCTTCTCTTGGAGCCAGCTCCCTCCTAGTTTGGACTTTAGGAAAACTTGGCTTTAAAAAATCTGGCAGGTTTTTTTTCAGCAATAAGTCCTGAGAACTTCAACTTGGATGAGGGCTCATCCTGTTACCAAGTTCTCTTGGTTTGTTGCTAAAGCAATTCTGCCCAGAGGTGAGGTTCCTTTGCCCATTTCTATTGTTTCCTTCCCGCTGGGCAGAATGAAGAAAGAAATATAGAGTGAGTTACCCTCAGAGTATAACACCTACGTCTTTGCTGCTTTGTGACTTTCCAACTGCCGGCTACCCAATGGGTAGATTCTCCCCACTAAGATGGATATTGTACACAAATGGAATTCTTCTGTCCTCTTTTCCTCCTCCTTGATTTTTCTACCTCCTCCTTTCTCCGTTCTCCCTCCCAAAAGAGATTAAAATTCAGTAATCTTATTGATGAGAGCCCAGGACTTTCACTAGGTCACATCTACCAGTGAACAGACTCAGGGCACCTTTACAGACAACACAGGGGGACAGACCTCTCTCTTCAGCCTCCTCCTGCAGACTCTGCAAAAGCTGAATTCTCAGAGTAACTCATCTCTGTTTTCTCCCTCTTCTGCATTTATAATGGCATGCTAGAACAGGCCTAAGGTCCAAATTTCTCTCTAGTTCTTTCCCTCCAAGTCATACCTGAGCGGGTCATGCCAAGATTTAGATTCAGGGTGAAGAGTAGAAAGCTTGTCTTAGACCATAAGTCTAAATCACATGCTTCAACTCACATTTTACCAGAAAGCCCAGCATAGTCTGTTACTGGGGACTGCTCAGCTCTAAGTAGAGAGTTACAGGAGGCCCCCTCACTCTCTGAGTATCCATTATTTGAGTTGTTTAAGTGAAGAAAAGTCATCATAAAGCAAAACTAGTTATGAATAAACTGACCATTTATAAAATTAATCCCCAAATGCCCTTCCTTTCAAGACATTAGTATATATCCCATCACCATTATAGCAGATAATAAATTCAAATATAGCAGAAGTCTACCATGAAAAGAAATTGTAGATATTGCAAAGGATGCAGGATTTCATGAAGTTGAAAAAATATTGCAGAATTGCTTGAAATAGATGTCAAGCCAATAATAAATGTAAATATAGCACAATTTGGCCAGGTAACAACTGAAGAGAAAATAAACAACAATGATGGCATAAAAGATACTGACAAATAAAAAGATTCAAATATCAAAGGATTAACAAAGGACTTGGGAAAAATTAAATAAACCCTTGAATATTTTCGCAAAAACAGCCCTTCTGTGACAGTCTGGCAGAAGTCAAATATGAAGTAAGAGATATTTTATCCTATCATTACATAATTTTATCTAGAAATTATTATCTTCCTGTCTGACTTACCTATTTCTGCATAACAAACCACCCATACCGTTAGTGATTTTAAACAATAACAATAACATCTTGCACAATTCTGTTGGTTGATCTGGTAGTTCTTCTGCTCCACATGTTACTGGTGAGGATGCTGGAATGACAAAAAGTTCAACATGGCCTGTTCACATGACTGAGAGTTGGTGCTGGCCATTGGCTGGGAACTTAGCTTGAAGTATTTTCTGGGGCCTCAGTTTTTCCCCCGCATGATTGCTTTGGCTTTCACATAGCTCAGTGTCTAGGTTCCAAGAGAACAAACCCCAGTGTGCATGTGCTTATCAAGCCTCCAGTTGCATTACACTTGCTGATGTCCCATTGTCAAAAGCCAATCACATTGCCGAGCCCAGCATCAATGAGGGGAGAACCATACAAAGGTCTGAACACCAGGAGATGAGGTTCACTGAAAGCCACCAAAGTACTACTTAGAGCACCCTCTGGCCTCCAATGAACCATGTCCTTCTCACATGCAAAATATATTTACCCTCTTCAAAGCTCCCAAGGTCTTATCCTATTATGGCATCAGGTATAGAATCTTATCATCCAAATCAAGTCCAAATGCAACCAAGATCTCCTGGGTGCAGCTGCTCTTACTTTGAAGCAGTGTGAACAAAAGAGACAAGTTTTCTAGCCCTCTTACACCACACATACTGTAAGGGGCAACAACAGGAGAACTGCAATACAAACTCCCATTTTCAAATGTTGAAAAGTGGAAGGCACTTAGCAGTTCTTGGTCCATAGCTATTTTGAAATACACCCAGGCACGTGGAGGCATTTTCTTGACTATGGTTCAGTTCAGTTCAGTTCCCTGGAGATTCTCTGTGGCTTTGACCTCTACCCTCTGTGCTTCAGGCTCTGTTTTCTGTAATATCCTTTTTTCTTTCCTAAAAGAAATGACCCAGATTTGTAGCTGAGTTTTTTTTCTCAGCTTGCTTCCTCTCCATAAAAGGGGGTCCTAAGGCATCTTTACATTTTGAATTGTCTCTATCTTTTAAATCTAGGTTAGTATAATATTATCACAAATTTTGTAGTTCTCTATGCATCAAATTATTACCCATTCTACTAGGCAAAAATAAAAGATTCACAAATCTCTTTAAGACAGTCTTCCCTGTGCTTGGGGACGCCAACCAGAGTACAATGAGAAACATAACCTTAATGTTCTTGGAGGTCTTCTCGTTTAGCAGAGAGGATCTTTAAGATACCCCTTAAATATTTCTGATGCCCTTACCAGCATGGTTCAGTGGGTTGGGCGTCATCCTACAAAATGAAAGGTCACTTGTACAATTCCCTGTCAGGGCACACGTCTGGGCTGCAGGCCAGGTCCCTGGTTGAGGGCATATGAGAGGCAACTGATCAATGTTTCTCTCACACATCAAGGTTTCTCTCCCTCTCTTCCCTCTATCTTTCCTCTCTCTAAAAATAAATGAATAAAATGTTTTAAAAAAATATTTTGGTGCCGCCCTGGCTGGTGTAGCTCAGTGGATTGAGCACGGGCTGCGAACCAGGCATCGCAGGTTCGATTCCCAGTCAGGGCACATGCCTAGGTTGCAGGCCATGTCCCCCAGCAACCACACACTGATGTTTCTTTCTCTCTCTCTCTCTCCCCCTCCCTTCCCTCTCTAAAAATAAATAAATAAAATCTTTAAAAAAAAAAATAAATATTTTGGTGCCTTAACAGAGACCTTGACCCTGAGACCATATTTTACTTCCAGCACCCTGGCTTTTATCTTCAAACCAAAGCTTTGAGAAGTTTTTTTTTTTACTTTTAGAATGATTTTCTTGAAGAGATTAGAGAAGAAAAACAATTGTATCATCAACCCACAAGTTCTAGATCATTTTCAGTTCTTCCGAATTCTGCTTTAAATCTAAATAGTTTATCCTTTAGCTCCACCCAGTTCTCCTCCACAATGTAGGCTTCTCCACGTTGTTGCTTGTTTTCCCATTGTGCGGCAGACAGACGCACCCAAAACCACGCCTTCTAAGAAGACAAGGCCTGATCTTCAAGGAATTACCAGGCCTTCACTCCCATCACCTTTGCTAACGTTTCTTCAGCCAAAGCTTGGCACACGGCCAAGCCCAGAATGAAGGTGTGAGGAGACTTGTGAGTACAAACAGAGAAAATCATAGTTCACTGAGGGCCACCAAAGTAACAGTTCATCACAGCTTTCAAATCAACACTTGAATCATTTGGTTGAGCAAGTGACTTAATGTACAATTGTCATTAGAAAATTATTTTGTTAATTGTAAGGCAAAGTAAACTCATTTTTATAAATTTTTTTTCCTTCAAAAATCATACCAATCAAACCTGGTATACATTGTCTAATACAACACTTTGGTAAATGGATTCCCTTGGAGTGGACTTTTCCTAGTATTAAGCACCCTCAGATATAAAGAGGTCTCGTGTTTCGTTTTCCACTTACCTTTGCACTTGGAGTGTCACCCTTAGGTCAAGGATTCTTTGTAGAGGAGGAGTGAGCACAAAACAGAATTTGGGCATTGGTAGTCCCCGGAAACAGCATCATCTTAATAGCACCAAAAAATCATTCCTTATGTTGATATACCTTTTTTTACTTTGCTCGTAAAGAAGAATTAAATGGCCGCTCTTCCACCAGAATTCTAACTAGATGCTGATAACTAGGTGTGGCTTGAAACAATATGCAACAGTACTTTCCTCGTCAAGCCTTAATAACCTACAGCTTTTTTCAAACTGCTTCCTTATGAGAGTTCTACAGAAATTAGTTCTGAAAGGCCTTCAGTCTTTAAAAAGAACATTTTGGAACAAAGATGCATTTTTTAAAAAGAGGTTTAATTTTGTTCTCTGCTACATGTTTAAGTTCTAAATGAAGCTTTAGAGGATAAGAGGACTTCATGTTTTATAACACTGTGTAGTCTACCCTTCGAACGCCTGGTGTATGTCTTCCCTACATAGTGACAGAAAAAAATCTGAAATGCCTGAATTCACTGAAACTTAGGAAAAAGTCCACATTCTTATTTAGTCCTTGATGAAACTGCAGGTAATTCTTTAAACAGTATTTAAAATCTAGCCAAGAAGCATATCTGCTCATCATTTTCTTTTCTCCTCAGTGATTCTGTTTAATCACATAATAGTCAGTGTAACATAACCTTTTTTGTCATTATTGTTACCTACATCTGGGAGGCAGTGTAACTAAAACTCTATAATCAAAATGCTTCCACAGAGCCAATGATTTCAGCAGTGCTGGTTCCGGCCTCCCCAAGGGTGTCACCTGTCCTCCTGTCTCCTCCTCGTGAGCAGATCTATCATCGTACCAGGCCGAAACTGTCTGTTCCTTTCACACATCTTCATAAGCAATTAAGCAAAGGATGCTTCCCCCCACCCCTTGGAGTTTTGTCATTTTGCCTTCAGTTTCCATGGCAATCTTGGTCATTTTTAAAAGACCTATAAATGCTGCTTCATGATTAGTTCTTCTGTCAGACTTGAAAACAAAACTGCCAAGGCCAATGTGTTGGTCTATCAGCAAGCTGGAAGGTAGGGCCAGTTATCAGGCATGAGCTTACAGAGAGGTTGCAAAGCTGTTTGTTAAGCTTTGAACACCCTCGAAGCTAAGACTTCCAAAGGAGCATCCTTGGATCCTGGGGTGGGACGGGGCGGGGGCATGGGGGGTGGGGGGAACGCTGCATCACTGAATTTAGTAAAACTGGCTGGCGTATATAACCTGAGTGTTTATACTACCCTATTTATCCCCTGGATCCATTTGGAAGAATGAAACTAACCACTTAGAACCCTCAGAAACAGCTTTTCTCCAGGGGAGGCCTCTAATAGATTTGAGACGAGAGCTGGAGGAGAGAATAGTTTAAGCACAATTCGGTTAGGAAAAGCAGCCTGGGGATTTGTAGGAGCCCTGCTGGGAACAAACAAAAGTTGATTGTTTAATAAGAAAAAAATTAGCATATATGTCCCAGAAGAGGAAGTACCTCTCACAGACAAAAGTATGACTTGCTGAGCCTTAGAAGCAGAAGTTTAGTGTCTCTTGTAGGAAAGGCACGTAGCAAACTGCAGCCTGAGGGGCTCACGTACGTTGGCTTCTGTCTACCCAGCCCCATTCCTTTCTTTGTATTTCCAGACACAGAGCCCAGGATCTACAGATTAGAAACAATAATAAGGCTATTTGTTCCGCACCTTGTTCCAGGCAGCTCAAAGCACTTGGCAGGCAGTACCTTGCTCTCGCTGCTAAAGCTGCTGGGAGGGAGGGATTTACGAGCTGGCAACGGGACCTGTTCTCTGCACCCCACCCAGCAGCACCAGTGGCATGTTTGGGCCACATCCTGCCCATGTTCCCATTCAATCCCGGCTACTTTTAAGGGTCTATTTTCCTCAACACAATCCAGGGAGCCTGAAAAGGAGTCCATGCAGTGATTAGAAATGAAACTCCAGGAGACAGCTTTGGAGAAGCTGTCTGGGAGAGCAGCTTAAATGCAAACAGGCCTGTGCTTCAGTTCAGATGGACAAACACGGGCCAACTGTCAGCTGCGTACTAGACTTGGCGCTCAGCACTGGCGTGTCAAGAGACTACTCCAGACCTGCCCTCTGGGACTGTCCGTCTGGACACAGCTGCATTCTTCTGTCCATCCCTGATCTATTTCTTTACAGAAAGTATTTCCAGAATGGATTACAATTTATTATTTTATAATTTATACTCCTACTGAGAGTGACTTAGGCTATAAATAGATATATAATTGGGATAGTTATTTAGTATTTTTGCCTAGAATTTTCAAACAGTTCATAAGTACTAACCATGAATAGTAAATTAATTAGTGGTTTCTTTTTTATTTGTACTTTTATTTATTTTTTATTATATTTTATTGATTATGCTAGTACAGTTGTCCCAATTTTTCCCCCTTTTTCTACCTCCACCCAGCACCCACCAATCCCTCAAGCAATCCCCACACCTTTGTTCATGTCCATGGGTCATGCATTTAAATTTTTTGGCTACTCCATTTCCTATACTGTACTTTACATCCCCATGGCTATTCTGTAACTATTTGTAATTCTCAATCTCCTCACCTCTTCATCCACCCCCCTACACACCCCCTCCCATCTGGCACCATCAAATGCTCTCCGTATCCATGATTCTGTTTCTGTTCTTCTTGTTTGCTTAGTTTGTTTTTTACATTCAATTGTTGATAGATATGTATTTTTGCCATTTTATTGTTCATAATTTTTATCTTCTTTTTCTTAAGTAAGTCCCTTTAACATTTCATGTAATAATGGTTTGGTGATGATGAACTTCTTTAGCTTTACCTTGTCTGAAAAACATTTTATCTGCTCTTCCATTCTAAATTGATAGCTTTGCTGGGTAGAGCAATCTTGGCTGTAGGTCCCTGCTCTTCATCACTTTGAATACTTCTTGCCAGTCCTTTCTAGCCTGCAGAGTTTCTTTTGAGAAATCAGCTGACAGTCTTATGGGAATTCCCTTGTAGGTAACTAACTTCTTTTCTCTTGCTGCTTTTAAGATTCTCTCTTTATCTTTAACCTTTGGCATTTTAATTATGATGTGTCTTGACGTGGTAGTGTTTGGGTCCAAATTAATTGGGACTTTCTGTGTTTCCTGGACTTGCATGTCTATTTCCTTCACCAAATTAGGGAATTTTTCTTTAATTATTTTTTCAAATAGATTTCCAATTTCTTGCTCTTTCTCTTCTGTGAATGTTGAACCTCTTGAAGTTGCCCCAGAGGTTGCTTATACTTTCCTTGTATTTTTTTTCTTCTCATTATTCTGATTGGTTGTTTTTTGCCTCCTTATGTTCCAAATCATTGATTTGCTTCTTGGCTTTATTCAACCTATTGCTGTTTCCCTATAAATTGTTCTTTATTTCAATTAGTGTATACTTTGTTTCTGACTGGATCTTTTTTATGCTGTTCAAGGCCTCATTAAGTTCCCTGAGCATCCTTATAACCAGTGTTCTGAACTCTGCATCTGTTAGATTCCTTATCTCCACTTTGTTTAGTTCTTTTTCTGGAGCTTTGATCTGTTCTTTCATTTGGGCCATGTTTCTTTGTCTCCTCATTTTGTCAGCTTCCCTGTGTTTGTTTCTATGTATTATATAGAGCTTCTATGACCCCCTGTGTTGGTATCATGACCTACTGCCGTAGGTGTCCTGTAGGGTTCAGTGGCACAGCCTCTCCTATAACCCAAGCTGGGTAAAACTTGAAGTGTGCCCATATGGGCTGAGTACACCCTCCTCTTATAGTTGAGACTTAATTGCTTTTAGCAGGTCAATGGAAGGGATTTACTCAGGCCAATCAATTCCAAGGATTGGCTTTGACCACTGACCATCAATCTCCACCCTCCATGGAGGATCAGCTGTGCAGGGGCAGGGTGGTGGTGCTCTGATGTGGTTTGTAGCTGTCCACTGGGTGTGCAGGTCCCGGGATTTCCCAAGTGGTGCAGGCCAAGGTCAGCCCCCACTTGTGTTTTGCCTGGGGTCATCCTGCCAGAGCTATAGAGAAATCTGAGAAGGCTGCTACTTGTGCTGGGCTTGGAGATTACCAGCCAAAGCCAAACTGTGAATCCTGGCTGGCTACTGCTAGTGCCAGGCTTGGGGCCAGTTAAAAAGAGGTACTGGAGCCTTGGGGCTCACTGAGGCCATCTGTTGCTTGTTTAAAAAGATTTAGGAAGTTGTGCAGCATGAGTCAAGACCAGCCATTCATATGGAAAAGTTACTCTTAAAAGCTGTAAATTGGGTGGGTGGGATCCTTAGGGGATCGCCAGGGTGGACAAACAGTGTTAGCCTGGTTAATGGAGTCTCAGATATGGCAACCGCCTGCCAGTTCTGTGGCTCTGCCCACCTTTCTGTCTGGGAGGAAGCTGTCCCCCAGCTCTCACCTTGATGCCAGCCACTTCCATTCCTCCTTGTCTGCCACTGGTGCCTTTTAAGCTGCTACCCCAGTGCTGGAGCTCAGAGGGAGTGAGTCTTAGTAAGTTCGTGTGTGGGTTCTTTAAGAGGAACTGCTTGAGGCTCCAGTAATTTCTTACACTGACTCAATCTCTACTGGTTTTTGCAGCCAGAAGTCATGGGGCCTTATCTTCCTGGCACTGGAGCCCAGGGCTTGAGGAGCCTGGTGTGGGCCTGGGACTCCTGACTCCAGAGATATACCTCCTGGTATTTTATCCACCACACATAGATATGGGACCAGTCGGTTCCACGTCTCTGCCCCTCCTACAAGACTGGATGGATGTGGTCTCTTTCATTCTGTAGTTGTCAGACTTCCAGTCAACTCAATTTCTGCCAGTTCTGAGTAATGGTTGTTTTATAATTTAGTTGTAATTTTGATGTGGTTGTGCAAGGAGGCAAGCTGTGTTTACCTACGCTACCATCTTGACCAGAAGTCCAATTAGCAATTTCTAAATTACTACTTTAGTAATTAATAAAGTAATTACTATTTCATAGGTAAACAGCAGCAGGAGGATGACTCAAGAAACTTCAGAGTAAAATTCTTTTTTAATTTTCTGGTTTTTTTAAGATTTTACTTACAGCCCTGGCTGGGTGGCTTGGTTGGTTGAATCATGCTGCCATACACCAAATGCCTGTGGGTTGGATCCCTGGTCAGGGCACATACCTAGGTTATGGGTTCAATCCCTTGTCAGGGTGCATATTTGAGGCAATAAATTGATGTTTCTCCCTCACAGCATTGTCTCCATTTCCATTCCTCTCTCTCTAAAATCAATAAGCATATACTTGGGCAAGAATTAAAAATTTTTTTTCAATTACAGTTTGCATTCAATATTATTTTATATTAGTTTCAGGTGTACAGCATAGTGGTTAGATAATCATATACTTTATAAAGCATTCTCCCTTATATGTCTAGTACCCAATGGGCACCAAATGTAATATTATAATATTATTCACTGTATTCCCAATGCTGTACTTTACCTCCCTATGACTATTCTGTAACTACCAATGTGTACTTCTTAATCCCTTCACCTTTTTTATCCATCCTCTCAATCCCCTTCCCTCTGGTAACCAGCACTCTGTGCTTCAGAGTAAAATTCTGACTTCATTACTAATTTGCATTCTGACCTCAGGCAAGATCACTCCCCCCTCAGGGATCCAGGTGTCCTCTCTGTAAAAAGCAGTGTCAGCTGAAAGTAGTGCGATTGTTTTTCTCCGCTCCCCCAGTATGTAGAACTGTGGGACAGGCGATTTTCAGTTGTCACCATAACTGGCGGTTGCCTTATTGATAACCAAGGGCCAGGATGCTGTTTTTCCTGCACAGGAAAGTTTCACAGAAAAAGATTTTCCTGCCCCAAAAGCCAGTAGCACCCCGGGTGACCATTCACACTGGTCAGTGACCTCTCACTTCCTTCCCAGTGTGACAGTCTATGCATGTGGCTCTGAGAGTTGGGTCACAAAGTGTGGAGGTTCTTTGTTCCCGAGATCTGTCCCCTCCCTGCTCACAAGGATGGTGAGGACACTTTAGAACTAGGGACTGGCAGAGAACTGGCATGGAGGCTCTCATTTGCAAGGTTTTCAGGATCCCCAGATTTGGCTTGCGAAAGGCCCCACTCTTCCACCCAGATTGGCTGTTGAGTCCTACTCGAGAATTTAATATTTGTAACCTGACCAACTTATCTCAACATGCTCGCCAGCCCAAGAATGACTCTGACGAAGGTAATGGGGCCCCCGTGGAGCCAGACTGGACTCAGAAGTAATAGCTGAGGCCGACCAACGAGGACAGGTATAGTACGTTCCCGGTTGCTCAAGTCCTGGCCACCTGCACACCTGCACTTCCAGGCGGTCCTTGTGCTCTTTGAAGGTGACCTTGGGCTGTTTACAGTACTGTAGTCCTCCTTTCAGTAAATGATGTCCTGCATGCACTTAGTGGCCTGACTTTTTCCTGTGTATCTTATGCACATATCTACTCCTCTAAGACCTAAAGAATCAATCACTTTTAGAAATTCCTATTAACATTATAATGTTCTTGAGGGTTCAGCCTCAATAAAATACCTCACTCTGAGGGATAAAACAAATAAATCATGTCCCAAAATGGGGTATGTTTTTTCCAATATGCATGTCTAGCAACCTGGATGCAGTAAAATGCACACACACCACTCCAAATGCTTTCAAAAATAACACACAAAGCATGAAATTGACTTATTCAGCCCAAAACACCTATTAATTTGGGCCCTGTGAGGTAAATTGAAACAGATTTAGTACTTCTTCTGGCTTCAGAATGTCTTTGTCTTTCATTAAAAATCAAAACCAAAGTGAGATCACTGGCATTCTGACATCTGACCGAGTCTCATTTCTGGTACAACTGTTATACAGACTACAACACAACTCACGGCGAATCTTGCACATTTTTGTGTGAACATTTGTCTGTACTCATCTCATCTTGGCTCCGCACCGTAACATCTCGTTCCGAGTTATGTATGCGAACGTGCCGACTTCCATCTTGCTGTCTGCTCACCCATTCCAGGTGTCTGGTGGAGAATCCGGAAGGAGACCCCAATGAGACAAGGAGACTGTGCTAACGCCCACCGCATCCCCAGGGGTGGGGCTCGCTCAGGGAGCGGAGGAGTAAGGAGACGCACCCCAGACTCGGGAGATCCCAACTGGTGTGCTCTGGCCTTCAACCACAATAGACTCCCCAGAACAACGAGAGGTCACAGATAAATCACTGGCAAACCACGTCAGTCCTCTGAGCCCCAGTTTCTTCATCTGCCACAGCAGGCTGTGGCAGGACCTAAACTAGATAAGGTAGAGAGGGAAGCCCTTTGAAAACCACAGCCTACACATTAATGCTAATTCGTGAGATGGTGACGCGGGCACGAAGCCTCAGGGACCAGGACTGACAGTGACTTGGGTGAGTTTGTGGAACTTGGGACGGGGGCTGGGGTGGGGGCTGGGGGGGATGAGGCGGTGAGCTTGGGAAGGGACCACGCCCCTGGGACAGTCCGGTCTGTGAGGAGGTTTCAGGACCAAGTCCCCAGGGTGGGTTGTCAAGCACGGCGGAAATGAGCAGCACGTCAGCACGTCTGGGAGCGGGAGGCTAGCCCTGCCGTGGGGCATTAGGTGGAAGTTGAGGGGACCTAGACTTGGAGAGACAAGGGTGCCAGACCACGGGACGGCAGAAAGGGAAAGTGTGCTGGCAGAGCAGCCCCAAGCCCGATTTAGGCCAAATATCGCCACCTCTGAATCCGCACCTTTCCTTTTCCTTACATGCCGTCAGATGTGAGACCTCCAACTTCTTTCTCGATTACCCTTTAAAATAATTTTTAAAAACTGTTTGCCTTCTCACAGACGTGCATTGGAAATATTGAACATTTAAAAATTAAATGCATGTGACTTTTTAAAATGTTTCCAGTATAATCCAATACTATGGCAATTTGGTTTCCATCATAATTCACTCTAAATATACACCAACAAGCTTGTCTTCAGTAGGAAAAACATTATTTCATTTATTCCTTAAAGTGGTATTTCCATTTCACTCTCCCCAAATAATTCTATGATAATGTAATAAATTTTATGTCTGAAATCCTTTTGTTGATCACCCAGCAAAAATATCTATATCCTATGAAATTAACCTTGCACTTTAATTTGAAATTAATATCAAAACTTTCCTGTGACCATACAGCTCTAGGTATCAAATATTTCTGGAATGAATCACCATTGTAGGCACTACTCATTTGTAATCTATCAAAACAAATATATTATAATTTTTATAAATTATTGTTAGACATAAAAAGTAAAATTTTAAAGGCTTTATTTTTATTTATTCTTAGAGAGAAGAGAAAGGAGGAGAAAGAGAGGAAGAGAAACATCGAGGTGTGAAAGAAACATCAATGTGTGGTTGCCTCTCACACACCCCCAAATGGGGACCTGGCCCACAACCCAGGCATGTGCCCTGACCAGGAATCAAACAAGTGACCTTTTGATTCACAGGCCAGTACTCAATCCACTCAACCACAACAACCAGGGATAAAAAGTAAAATTTTATTGCAAAATAAAACTACCATAGATGGTGTTCCTCTTCAACAGTATTCCAATTTTACAATTATT
>PVIA01009055.1:0-65017 GCA_004024845.1 Tonatia bakeri | reverse complement strand
GATTTCACCTTTAACAGGAACCTAAACAACAAAACAAAGAAAGAAGCAGGGTATAGTCAAAGACACTGCATTAGAGGACAGGTGGAGAGTGACCAGAGGAGAGAGAAGAGGGATTTCGGGGGAGAGGGGGAGGGGTTTATAGGATCAAAGTTAAAGAACACATGGATAAAAGCTAGGGGGAGGGTGGTAATGGGAGGGAGATGGGGGGGTGGGAGGGCTTGGTTAGAGGGAGGTAGGGAGGGGGAGTGGGAGGGCTTGATTGGGAGTAAGGGAAAGAAAACTGTACTTGAACATTCATTTAAATAAAAAAATAATAATAAAATAAACTTAACATCTCTTTACTCCTTTCAAACAATAGAAGACACATTACTTCAACTTTTGTCACCAACTGTTATTTCTGTTATTGTTTTCTATCATTTTTTCCTTGTTTTTAACACCCTCCAATTTTGTCTTTATTCACTTTTAAAAATTCAACATTTGTTTTAATTTTCCTTATCAATTTACCTATTTTACCAATTTATTTCTACTCCTTCACACAATTCACTCTTTCCTCCTAAATTTAATTTCTTCTTATTAAAGTATATCTTTTAGTATCCCTTACAGTGGATCTCTGTGTGCTCAGTTCTCTCAGTGTGTGTCTAATAATACTTTCATTTTTTCCTCCTTTTTAATTGAGAGTTTAGAAGACAGTATTCCATTGTCCTTTGGCCTATAATGTTACTGATGAGATTTATTATTTTTTTAAAAGTAATCTGTTTTTTTTTTTGCTACTGAGTTTATGTTGATATTTAAAAAAAATTTTTAAAGATTTTATTTATTTATTTTTAGAGAGGGAAGGGAGAGGGAGAGAGAGAGAGAGAAACATCAATGTGTGGTTGCTGGGGGACATGGCCTGCAACCTAGGCATGTGCCCTGACTGGGAATCGAACCTGCGATGCCTGGTTCGCAGCCCGTGCTCAATCCAGAGCTATGCCAGCCAGGGCAATATTTTTAAACATTTGGTTTTAATGTTTTATAATTTCTCTGCTCTTTGGACTTATTTTTATTTATTTTTCTCTGAAGTCACTGTGCTTCTATAACCTAGGAGTTCATATCTTCCATCAGTTGTTGAACACCCTCAAAGATTATTGATTCAAATGTGGAAAAACATGGTAGGAGCCAAATTATGAGTAAAGATTGGCACATCTTTCCACTTAGCCTTCAAAAACAGGATTCGCTAACATTTAACAATATCCACTTCATTACAGTTTGGGGGTAAGAGGCAAGAGAAAACACAACTTTTCAAAGCTTAGTCATTGAGTTGTTATAATTCTAATTTCCAATATCATGCAAATCAAAACAAAGTTAAAGTCTACATAATACATATATCCACTAATTCATTCATCAAATGTTGTTTACATATTTTCTGAGTGCCAGGCAGTGAGTTAGGCTTTTGAAAGTTGGAGATTAATAATATTTATGTCGCAGCTTTCACTTGAACCTGAATCAATGGACCCAATATTTATTGCTCAAAAAAGACAAAGCCATTCTCAAACAAATTTTTTGCTCAACCATTTTTGGCTTACTATAAGTGGTGTTGAAAAGTCTTCCAGTACATTTTTTTTTCACTCAAAATATTGTTTGCTTCATACATGTATTTCCCTATACTGTTTGGCACAGCTTGTAGTTTGGGAGACTGACTTTAAGTGACCTGTCTTACTCAAGTTAGGTTATTTTATTTATAGAAGTAGAACTCTATGTGGGGTAGTGAAAATATCATCTTTGGAATAAGGCCTCTTCACACCTTCCCAAGGGTCAGGCTCTTTAATGAGGAGCTCAATGACCTTGTGCACAGTCTCTGGGGAGCAGGGGGAATTTCCCAGTTACAGGAAAGTCTGAAATTTTAGATGTGTCACTAATGAATGTGGAAACTAATGGGAGTTTTATTGTTTTAATTCTGTGTCCAGGGAATAAGTCAGATGGCCATAAAGAGAAAGCAGAATCAAATTTGAATTAAAAAGTTGCATGTTCTTTTATAGAGTAATGCAAAAATTTCAACTTTGAACATGTTTGTGGAGATAAAGAGGGGAGCAAATATGCATTAGTCCTGAGCACACTGTTTTTTTAATCTAATAAAAATACACAATAAAAGACTCTGCCTGAGCAGAAAGTCAATATAAATGTAAACCTCCATTGAAGCCAAGAAAGTCACCATATCAGAGTTTCATTTTGATATCCTAATTGCTAACGGCTAAACCTGTGAACTTTTCTCTGATGTGCTACTCTCCTTCCAAAAACAAAACAAAACAAAGCAAAACAATAACAACACACTCATGACATCTTCCCTAAGATTCTATTACTAATTAGGTAATTATATTCTGTAGGTTGCAAATTGTGAACTATGATTGGTGTATTTCCCCTGGACAAAAATGTTTGGTTAAACTTTCTTTTTTAATTACAGAAGTAATAACTTTACTATTTTCCCATGTATTTTACTATAATATTTAAAATTATTGTAATCAAGTAACACATACACTTCCTCAGAGATTCTGATATATTCCTTGGGGCAGTTAATCTCCAAGAATGGTCTCTAACGAGACATGCTTCCAGGTATTCACAGCCTTGAAGAGTGCCCTCCCACACTCTGTCTGGGCAGGCAGATAATCTGTGAACATTTGATTTAGAAGCCTAGGATTGCCATGCAAAAAGTACAACTGCATTGCTAGTGAAGCCACATGGAGAGAAGTGATTTTGACACAACATGGATACGGAGAAATACCAGCTGTCTGTGTCCAGTTGATCCTAGAGAAACTTCAGCTTCTTTCATAATCTATTTGCAACCTTGTCACAAACTGTCTGAATGCCCTTAAATGACACCAGTAAACCCAAAAACCCATGAAAGATTATATGTAATTGTTGCTGTTTTAAACTACTAAGTTTTGGAGCAATGGGTAACCAAAAATATCCCCCAATGGGCACCTTGTCCCCTCTCTCTTTCCCTACACCCAATCCTACTGAATAACTCATATTCAGTGAAATTTGAGGGCAGGAAGGAGGATGCATAACATAACAACAGAAAAGTCATTCTAGAAAAATTTTCCTGAAAATATCAAAGATACTTTATATTTAAAAGGCAATATTACAACTCTGCTTTACATCTAATATTTCTATAAACATTTATAATTTTGCTTATAACTTTATATCTCAAGCTGAGGAAAGGAATCAGAGAAACTGATCACCTAGCATTATATTATAGTACAATCCTCCCAAACCTATAGATACAATTTAATCTCAATTGAAATTTCAGAAAATGTGTGTGGGATGTGGTGGATTAATATTATTTTCAAGTTTAAATGGAAATGCAAAGGACATGAAAAACCAAGACAATATTGAGGAAAATTCTAATTTGGAAGGCTTACACCATGAGTTATCAAGAATTATTTCAAAGCTATTGTGATTGAGAGGGTGTAGTACTGGTGCAAAAATAGGCAAATAAATCAATAATACAGATTTCAGAAATGGACCTATATATACATAAAACTTAATTTATTATAAAGTCAGCAGTGGGCAAAGAGGGTCTTTTCAATAAGTAGTGTTGGGTCAATTAGACAGTACATGCAAGAAATAAATCTTGACCCATACCTTACACCATATACAAATTTCAATTCCAAATTGGAATGAAGACCTATGTTTGAAATGTAAAACAGTAATTTCTAGATGTTAACAAGGAGAATATCTTCATGAACTCTGGGTGAGAAATGATTTCTCAAACAGAACCAATAAAAAAACTAATCATGGAAGTAAACTATTGATATATTGGACTTTATTAAGAATGCAGAGTGAAAAAGGCAAACCAAAGAATGGGAAAAGATATTTATAATACACATTTCTGGCAAATGATTCACAAACTATATTAAGAATTCCTCAAAATCAGTAAGAACTGATGGGCAAACTAATTTTAAAATGGGTGAAAGTCTTATAACTTTGAAAACATATATATAGTTTTTGGAATTTCCTGAGTGATGGGGTGAAAAGAACATCTTTTATTACTCATGAGCCCCTTTAACCCATACCTGAGTTTATGCTAATGAAGTGACTCTTGCGGTATGAGTGTTGGTTACTAGAAAAGGTAATCAAGTAAATTAGAACTTTTAGTCCAACCTCTAGTGAGGGGAGAGGGGCTGAAGACTGAGTTCTGTCACTAATGGCCAATGATTTAATCAATCATGCCTATGTAATGGAACCTTTATAAATGATGAGTTTCAAAGAATTTCTGAGTTGGTGAACATGTGGAGGTGACCCTTCCTTTATACTTTCCCTTATTAATGTCTTCTGTTTGGCTGTTCCTGAGTTCTTATCCTTTATTTAAAAAGTGATAAGAGTAAGTAAAGTGTTTCCTGATTTCTGTGAGCTGTTATAGCAAGTTATTGAACCTGAAGAGGGGTTTATGGAAACCCCCAATTTATAGTAAGTCACTCAATTGTACACATAAAAATCTTGGACTTGCAATTGGCATCTGAAGTGAGGGCAGTTTTGTGGTGTTGAGCCTTTAACTTGTGGGATCCGGCACTGACTCCAGGTAGTGTCAGAACTGAAATAAATTGTAAAACACTCAGTTGGAATGTACAGAGAATTGGAGGATTGCAAAGGTGGGAGAACCTATACATTTGGTATCAGAAGTGTTGTGAGTAGGGAAACAGTTTTCTTTTTAAGCTTTTTTCTTAAGCTGTTGAAGAGGTACTTCACAAAGAAGATATTCAAGTGGCCTATAAACAGATGACTGTAGGATCACCCTTATTAGTTATTAGGGAAATGCAAGTCAAATCTACATTATGATATAACTTAGTGCTAAAGGAACATATAATCTGACAGTACTAAGTCTTGATGAAGTTGTAGAGTAACTGGAATTCTTGGTATAATCATTTTGGACAACTGAAATTATCTACAAAAACACAATATATTTATACTTTATGTCTCAGCAATTTTACTCCTAGGGAAAAAATAGAAATTTAAAAATAACATGTACAAGAATTTTTTAGCAGCTTATTTTAAAAAACAAAAACTGAAACAAATGCCTACCAACAGCTGAATGGATAAATAAACTGTGGCATATCCTTATTTATAGATTCTTCTTAAAAAAACAAATTTCATGAAAGAATGTTTTCCCAAACCTGTTTTTTCTAATCATTCATCAATGAAAATGAATAACTATTTTATAAACAACCAAATGAATAGATTTTACATGTTAATTAAAATAAGCCAATTACAACAGAGTACATGCTATATGAACCCACATAAAATTTAGGAACAAGTAAAATTAATCTTTGTACTACAGATTAGAATAGTTATGGGAGTTTTGGGGGCTTTGCAGAGGTGCTTAATAATCTGAGGGGACACAAAGCAGATTTATAGGATATTACCATAGTTCTATTTCTTGACTGGGATGCTAATTACACAAGGCTGTTCACTTTGTAAAAATTTACTAAGCTGGAGAGAGAGAAAAGAACAGGAGGAAGAGAAGGAGAAGAAAGAAGAGGAAGAAGGGAAATAAAAGGGAATAAAAGGAAGGGGAAAAGGGTAGAGAAAGGGAACGATGAGAAAGAGAGGAAGAGAAAAGAAGGAACAGGAAGAGAAGAATGGAAGAAGGAATTTTATAACTTGTAGTAGCATTATGGCTTTGGGACAGTGTGAATCATTTGTATTCCAAAATATTAGATAATTTAGGATTAGCAATGCCTGCAAAGATATATTCCTTACTTAGAATATATATTTGTAGAATTTAGAAATTTGGAACACATGGGTGATCTAAATTATCACCTTACCTCTAAAATACATGACTGTGGCCATCTCATTATGTGAAAAGAATACCTGATCCAATTAATAATAGGAAATAAATAGACTTTTTGATCAAGTGTCAAGACCATAGTTCTGTGGAGTAAATTTTTATGCATGGAATAATTCACATGAGGTGATGGCATGTTGGGCATCAGGTCTCAGAAAAGATGTGCTTACTTAATGACACTTTCTCCTTTTCCCCCAAACCTTTGGCTTCATAAAAACTTTTGGAATGGCTTCATCTCATATAAAGTGTGCTTCATATCTCCATTATTAACATATGTTAAAGGGTAGGGGAATGGGTGAAAGCCAGAGCTGTGAGCTTCAGCTCTAAAAGACCAGCTACCTCAGCAATAAAGATACATAAACCTCAGTTGCCCTTGTCCATGGTTAACATAGAAAGCCACAGCCAGCAGTGCCCTAGCAACAGAAGGATCTCATACTGCTTCTCTAAATATATGTCACCCTCCCCGCACTTTGTGGAAAGCCTTTGATGCTGGTTTGCAGATGGAAGCCCTGGACTTTTTCTTTTGCTTATGCAAACAAAGTAGGGTGACCTGGGTTTTCTCGGTAAATACTGTACTGTCAGATGTTCTATATTCAGCAACAAAAATTAAGTGAAGTTTTTCTTGCTCAAAATTCTGCTACTGACCATAAATTAAACACATATACATATATATTTACATAAGATTCTTGTAAGTGAGAAATTAAAAATCAACAGGCTAGCATCTGTACAAAATATTCTTTTAAAAAACCAAACCCTGTGAAAGAATGTTTTCCCTAATCCACTGGGCCATTTCCAAAAAATCATGTATTTACTGTGTCTCTCCCAAACTCTGGGACCATTTAAAAGTAGTCAAATTTTTTAAGTTCCTACTACTTAAAAAATATTTTTTTTCTAAAATGTGTTAGCCCAAATTATGACAATAATTATTGGCAGTGTTCAAATAAATTACTCCTTATATTCACAACTGCTTAATGGTTTGACTCTGAACATGATAGAAAGTTCACACTTGCTAGCTTTAAATTTAAATATAGTCAAAATATCAACAAAAGTCATTTTGTATTTTGAGATCTTGATAACATTGGCTCAAAACCTATTTCACATCTTTTAGAAAGTTTACCACCCTCAGTACCTATAGGGTGTGAAGAAGAAAAGGAGAATGAAAAGGCATCTATTCTGGCTTTGAGATCCCTTCTGGCTTTGAGATTTGCTTCACTAAACAAACTCTGGTCTTTTGGGAATGACATCTGCTGTGGTAGAGAGAACATGGATGAAACAGAAACCAAGCCCCAATTCCAAAAAAGCCTTTACTTTCCAGAAATGCTCAGATTACACATTCCCTCATGTTAGACAGTCTTCAGTTTGCCTCCCATTTCTGGAGGACTCTCTAAGTTGTTCCAGCCATTAGTGTCCTTGCCTTCCAGTTTTTAATACACCATCCATAAGACAGATGAAATACCAGCATAGGAAGATGAACCAGAACCTATAGATGCCTTGTTAGCAAATCTACTATCCCGCCTTCTCTCCTGATATTGAAATCTTCTGAAGTTCATGCTTAACCACAATCCAGAACGTGCAGTCCTTTAAAAATTGATAGTTTTCAACCATGGTATGTTTCTCCACTCTCATCTATCACTTGGATGACTTCCATCAGTGACCTCCCAGGACACTCTTTCTTAAAGTATGTTTTAAGGTCCATCTACAGCTGAGTCAATAGGTGTGCTTGTTAAAGATCCAGATTCTGAGATCCCATCCAATCCCAAGGTGCACTGATTCATCATCCCCAGAAGTGGGGCTTAGAGATATGCCTTTTTAACAAGCCCCCTTCCCCAGTCTATTCTCATATTTACTAAGTTTGAGAAACACTGACTTAGCAAAACTTGGTGAACCCTGGAATCTTCAGGTCAAATTTAGTGGTATAAAAATCTGCTATACAGCTTTGCATATGAGGCTCTTCATATAGAATATTAGGTTTATCTCTACTATGTCTGAGCTCTAATACTGGATATAACCAACTTGAAGGGTGTATTGGGATCCTGAGCAGCCACTGCCACTACAAACTATGTAGTTCTTTCTCTATACATGCTTGTATATGCAAAGGACATTCTGAACTCAATTATATTCATTGCAGGGTTTGGCAATAGCCATGCATGCTTCTTGTACTTACATCCACTAGATTTAATGCAGAACCTGAATATACTATCTGGGCCTGATAGTTCTAGTGTAGGTGCTAATGTCTTGTGGGCTAGAAGAATAGTGAACCTAAACAGGAACCAGTCACCTACCTAATAATTTCAATTTGATATCCACATTCCATTGTCAATCCTCTAAATCCCACATTCTGCTTAGACTAAAGAAGGTAGAAGAGCCGAATGATAAAACAATAGTCAAAATCAGTAATGCCTTCAAAATAATGCAGTGTAATATTTACTAGTTCTGAACAAGAATTACAGCAGGAATTTGGTGGCAGAAATCAATAATCACCTTGTTAGAAAGCAAATAGCCACTTCTCCCTGTTCCTAAATGTACTCTTTAGTTGGTAACCTGGGGTCTATATAGATAATGATTCTTAAAACTCATTATCTATGGAGCAATCTCCCTCTTAAACTGCTTCTCAGCCTTGTAATGGAGTTTACTACCTGCTTATACTGCTCAGTTCTGACCCTTTACCAGCTCAACCTCCATCTAGATCCCCTGCCACACTGGACTTGTCATTAGTGCTGATTATTGATATTATCTAGTATTTCCTTCTGAGTGGTAGAAAGCACTTTAAATAGCTTCAAGTTTGAACAGCTGGATTAAATGGCACTATAAGGGTCTGCAAGAACTAATACATCTCCCCACACTGTCTGCTCCCTCAGGGGAATAGCTTAATCACCTTGTAGAATTAACCTATTATATAATCAATCTTTACCTAAACCGTATCTTAGGTTTAAAATTCAGTTACATAGACACAATAGTTAAAATGACAAAAAGGTTAGAGATCTCACCTACATCAATCCTTTCTTTAAAAAAAAAATTACTATCTTATCATCAGAGAAGCACTTTAACACTTCATATATGCTAACTTCCTTCTCAGAGAAACTGCTGTATTTTTCATCTCTCTTGAAAAAACTCTCCCCATTCCTTTCTTATGTCTCCTGAGAAACCTGTGTCTACATATGTGCTTTGCATCCTATTCTTTTCTAAAAGCATATAATGTTAAAAATTGTTTAGCATGAACTGTGTGGCATAAAGATACTAAGAATATGAAAAATAAAAGTGTAGTAATGTTAAATCAAAACTAAATAAGAAAGAGGATGACAAAAGTCTGGGGGCTTTAAGCAAAAGGAAAGTGCATCAATTCCTGTATTACTGAAAGTAGCTAATTGAAAGCTATAGTATTTCCTTGGTCCCTTTCAGTATGCCCATCATGTCAAGTGGATATAGATATGAAGTGCATACTTTTCACAATCATTATTTTTAATGAATGGGAAAGGTTATTTTAAGGTAATCTAGTACTCTTCTGTTCAAATTGCTGTCCTATTATTAAGGGGATTTTTCATGTTGCATTGCATGAAGGAATTTTTAAAATCTGCATGGTGCTGTGGCTGGTATAGCTCAGTGGATTGAACAGGCTATGAACCCAAATGTTGCCAGCTCAATTTCCAGTCAGGGCACATGCTTGGGTTGCAGGCCAGGTCCCCAGTAGAGGGTGTGTGAGAGGCAACCACACATTGATGTTTCTCTCCCTCTCTTTTTCCTTCCCTTCCCCTCTCTCTAAAAATAAATAAAATCTTTAAAGAATTAAAATAGAAAGATCTGCATGGTTCTTGCTTTCCTATCCTTGAATGCTGTTTTCATACATGCACTAGCAAATTGTGTTCAGCTCAGGGATATTTTAGTGAATGGATGTGATACCAATTCTGTAATGCTTATTGTGAACTCTTTAAGATAACTTGAAATACAATTTTTTTTAAGAATGCAAAAAAATTTTAGCCTTTAACCTTGTTGAAAGTAGAGGTAAAATGGCAAATAAAACCATATTTTTCTTACAGTATATTTGATATTAAGGGATAATTTGTCTATAGTGACCTGCACAGATCTTCAGTGTTACAAATTCAGGAGATTTAACAAATGCACACATCCATGTAACCCTATCAAGATATAGAACATAACCACTACCTCAAAACAGGTCTCTCTGCTTCTTTCTAGTCAATTTCTTACTTACTGCTCTGGTTTCCTTCAACATGGATTTGCTTTTTCTAGAAAATCATATCAATGGGATTGTGCAATATGCACTTTATGTATAGACTTCTTTTGGCATCTCTCTCAGTATGATGTTTTAGAGATTAACCCACAGTGTTGTGCTTATCAGTAGCTTGTTCCTTTATATTGCTGAATAGTATTCCACCATATAAATATACTACATTTTAAAGATTGTTTTTGATATCTGATTGGAAGCTCTACTTTTCTTAGAGAATCGTATAATAACCCTTACACTAATAGATTTTTGGTACATGAATTATCATGTATATTATGAGCAATGTCTTTAGCAATAACAAATCCAGGAATGATCTACAATAGGCTTTTTCTTACATCAACCCTTAATAGCTATATACAGCTATGACTGTTTGCTGATCAGCACACAAACAGTTGTCTGAGGTTTTCAGTCAGGTTTTAGAAGGATACAGGAGAATAGACCTATAACATACACCCAAAGAATCTGATTATAATGGCATTCATCCTGCAGGGTATATGTGGGCCCAGCAGACAGGGCTGGAGTTTAAATCTTAGGTTACATATGGAATATAATAGATTTGACTAAATTAAATGTAATAATCTAGTTACATTTCACTGCTTAGTCTTATTGATCTGTATGGCAATAGTTTGGTTGCAGTTTTCATATAGCCTTAATTACACCTTATTTTTTAGAGAGTTTGCTACTAGCAGCTCAGCATGTCTTTTGTTATAGAACCTAAGCCCATGCACCTGATTGCCAAGTAAGTTCCAGCTGCATACAACCACTTACGGTGAACTACAGGGATCTTTAAATGAGAACGACTTGCCATCTAAGTTTCTTTTATGAGTATAATATTATATATATATACTTCTATTTATTTAATATATTATTTACACTGAACAATATACATTATTTAGCCTTTAATATTAAATGTCTAATACACCCTCCAGTGAGGCTGAACATTATAAATCATGATATTTTCTTTTCTGCTAGTACTCAAATAGAATATTATAAAAGAAGGTAGAAAGTTAAAAGAATTATAGAGAGCAAAGATATGCCACCCACTTTGCTTTAGGAACTTAAATTTAAAAGTTAATGTTGAAACATACTTCTAATATATTTTTTGGTGTACAGTTTTTACATGAAGATGAATGCTTTTCACTTAACATTTATATATTAGCTTTTGTAATGATAATAGTTAAACTTAATTTATTGTATGAATTTGACTATACATAATGTGCTGACAGTGATATGCTGATATCTTTATTTTAAAATATTTTCTTTTAGTGAATTTTAATTACCATTTTAGTGCCTATTGCTTCATCAATATATACAAACACATTTATGTTTCTCTTTCCTATCTAAGGTTGAAAGCACAGTTTCATCTCTGTAATTACAAATTCTTTTCTTTTTTTTAAATTTATTTATTTTTACATATTTTATTGTTGTTCAAGTACAGTTGTCTGCATTTTCCCCCCACTACCCACTCCACCCCAGCCATCCCAACCTCCCACCCTTAATTCTACCCCCCTTTGGATTTGTCCATGTGTCCTTTATAGATATTCCTGAAAACCCCTCCCTCTTTCCCCCTCATTATTCCCTCCCACCTCCTCTCTGGTTACTGTCAGTTTGTTCTTAATTTCAATGTCTTTGGTTATATTTTGCTTGTTTGTTTTGTTGATTAGGTTCCATTTATAGGTGATATCATATGGTATTTGTCTTTCACCACCTGGCTTATTTCACTTAGCATAATGCTCTCCAGTATCATCCATGCTGTCACAAAGGGTAGGAGCTCCTTCTTTCTGCTGCATACTGTTCCATCGTGTAAATGTACTGTAGTTTTTTGATCCACTCATTTACTGATGGGCACTTAGGTTTTTTCTAACATTTGGCTATTGTAAATTGTGTTACTATCAACATTGGGATGCATAAGTAATTTTGGATTGGTGTTTCAGTGTTTTTAGGGTATAATCCTAGCAGTGGAATTGCTGTGTGGAAAGGCAGTTCCATTTTTAGTTTTCTGAGGAAATTCCATACTGTTTTCCACAGTGGCTGCACCAATCTGCATTCCCAACAACAGTGCACTGGGGTACCCTTTTCTCCACATCCTCTCCAACACTTGTTTGTTCATTTGTTTATGATGGCCATTCTGACCAGTGTGAAGTGATATCTCATTGTAGTTTTAATTTGCATCTTTTTGATGGCTAGTGATGTTAGCATCTTTTCATATGTTTCTGTGCCCTCTGTATGTCCTCTCTGGAGAAGAGCCTGTTCAAGTCCTTTGCCCATTTTTTAATTGGGTTGCTTGTCTTCTTAGAGTGGAGTCATGTGAGTTCATATATTTTGGAGATCAAACCCATGTCCAGGTATCATTGGCAAACATAACCAAGAAAGTAAAAGACCTGTACTCAGAAAACTACACTGAAGAAAGAAATTAAGGAAGACACAAACAAATGGAAGCAGGTACCCTGTTCATAGATTGGAAGAATTAACATCATCAAAATGTCCATACTACACAAAGCAATTTATAGAGTCAGTGCAGTCTCTATTAAAGTGCCAATGGAATATTTCACAAATATAGAACAAACATTTCAAAATTTATATGGAACCATAAATGACCCTGACTAGCCACAGCAATCTTGAGAAAGAAGAACAAAGTGGGACAGATTAGAATACCTGGTATCAAACTATATTACAAGGCCACTGTAATCAAAACAGTCTGGTACTGGCATAAGAACAGACACATGGTCCAATGGAACAGGATAGAGGGCTCAGAAATAAACCCAAGTCTATATAGTCAATAAATATTCAACAAAGGAGGTAGGAACACAAAATGGAATAAAAATAGCCTCTTCAACAAATGATGTTACAGGATCTGGACAGCTGCATGCAAAAAAAATGAAACTCAATCACCAACTCACACCATACACAAAAGTAAATTCAAAGTGGATAGAAGACTTAAATATAAGTTGGGACACCATAAAAGTCCTAGAAAAGAAGATAGACAGGAAAATCTCAGATATTCCACACAGCAACATTTTCATTAATATGTCCCCTAGAGCAAGGGACATAAAAGAAAGAATAAACAAATGGAATCTCATCAAAATAAAAAGCTTCTTCACAGTTAAAGAAAACAGCATTAAAATGAAAAGAGAACCAACCATATGGGAAAACATATTACAATTCCTTTTCATCTGATACCATTCTAAGAGACAATGATTAAAGTGATATGAAGATTCTCTCTATCGCTTCTGTGGGTACTATCTCCATCACCCCTGGTTCCACATTCTTTTCTTTAAAATTTTTTTTCAGTATATTTTATTGATTATGCTATTACAGTTGCCCCACTTTCCCCCTTTTATTCCCCTCTGCCCTGCACACCCCCTCCCACCTGCATTCCCCCTCTTTAGTTCATGTCCATGGATCATACATATAAGTTCTTTGGCTTCTCCATTTCCTATACTATTCTTACCCTTCCCCTGTCTATTTTCTACCTACCATTTATGCTACTTATTCTCTGTACCTTTTCCCTCTCTCTCTCCCTCCCACTGCCCCTCTGATAACCCTCCATGTGATCTTCATATCTGTGATTCTGTTTTTGTTCTAAGTATTTGTGTAGTATTTTTGTTTGTTTTTTGTTTTGTTTTGTTTTAGCCTTGGTTGTTAATAGCTGTGAGTTTGTTGTAATTTTACTATTCATAGTTTTGATACTCTTTTTCTTAGATAAGTCCCTTTAACATTTCATATAATAAGGGCTTAGTGATGATGAACTCCTTTAACTTGACCTTATCTGGGAAACACTTTATCTGTCCTTCTATTCTAAATGATAGTTTTGCTGGATAGAGTAATCTTGGATGCAGGTCCTTGCCTTTCATGACTTGGAATACTTCTTTCCAGCCCCTTCTTGCCTGCAAGGTTTCTTTTGAGAAATCAGCTGATTGTCTTATGGGAACTCCTTTGTAGGTAACTGTCTCCTCTTCTCTTGCTGATTTGAAGATTTTCTCCTTATCTTTAGTCTTGGATAATATAATTATGATGTGCCTTGGCATGTGCTTCCTTGAGTCGAACTTCTTTGGGACTCTGTGAGCTTCCTGGACTTCCTGAAAGTGTATTTCCTTTGGCAGATTAAGGAAGTACTTCTTCATTATTTTTTCAAATAAGTTTTCAGTTTCTTGCTCTGTCTTTTCTTCTTCTGGCACCCCTATGGTTCAGATGTTGGAATGTTTAAAGTTGTCATGGAGGTACCTAAGCCTGTCCTCATTTTTTTAAATTCTTTCTTCATCCTGTTCTGGTTAAATGTTTCTTTCTTCCTTCTGCTCCAAACTGTTTATTTGAATCCTGGTTTCCTTCCCTTCCCTGTTGGTTCCCTATAGATTTTTCTTTATTTCACATAATGCAACCTTCATTTCTGTCTGGGTCTTTTTTATGCTATTGAAGTATCCAGGGAGACCCTGGAGCATCCTGATAACCAGTGTTTTGAACTGTGCATCTGATAGTTTGGTTATCTCTTCATCACTTAATTGTATTTTTCTGCATCTTTGATCTGTTCTTTCATTTGGGCCTTTTTTTTTTTTTTTTTTTTTTTTTTTTTTTTTTTTTTTTTTTTTTTTTTTTTTTTTTTTTTTTTTTTTTTTTGTCTCAGCACACCTGTTATATATTAGGGTTGGATGGAGCCTTAGGTGTTCACCAGGGTGGGACAACCCATATTGTTGTGTTGCGACACTGTATGTGGGGGAGGGGTCTGAGAGGGAACAATGCCACTTGCTCTGCTCTCTGATGGTTTTCAGTCACATCCCCAGCTACCCACAATCAAATTGGGTCCTTCTGGTGCTGATTCCTGGGTTTATGGGTTTGTGTATGTTCTCAGACCCTGTGGGTCTCTCCAACAAACTCTCCTGTGAGGCTGGGAGTTTCTCCCACTGCCACCTCAACCCCCACAGGTTTTTTCAGTCAGAGGCTTTGAGGCTTTATTTCCCCAAGCTGGAACACTGGGTCATGTGGTCATTTGCTCCCCAGTTGTTCCTCACAGTTTATCTGCACTCAGATGTGGTACCACCCTGTCTCCCAGCCACTGCCTTGCCAGTAGTCCTCTCCTTCCGGCTGCCCATCTCCACCCCTCCTACCAGTCTGGATGAATGTTTCTTCTTTAACTCCTTGGTTGTTGGACTTCCATACAGTTCAATTTTCTGTCAGTTCTGTTTACTTTTTGTTTTTAAATTTGTTTTTGACCTTCTTTTGGTTGTGTGTGGAGGCACAGTGTGTCTACCTACACCTCCATCTTGACCAGAAGTCTGAGTCCAGTTTCTTAAGTTGTGAAATGTCCCATCTCACTTTCCTGCTTCCTTTTCTTTCTGCCAATTTTTCTAACTAAATAATTGAATCAAGACTTTTGAAAATTAATACGATACTCTTTATTTTGATATAATTAAAGACTTAGATAAAGTCACGTGACATTTTTTTAGCATCTAATACTGCCACACTAAACACTTGTTTGGTTAACACTAAGTAACTTGTGCCAAAGGTGTACCCCACCTAACTTCCATTTTGATACCAAGGACTAAAGCAAAAAAAAAGAAAGAGCATAGATGGTAACAATCAAACCATTATTTGGCATGTTTAAATTAAATTGTCACTCTTTTCCTATGACTTATAAGCTTATAGAAAAGATTATCAATGAACATGCCCTTGAGACACCATTCAACATTCATTAATTCAAAAACATTTATGACCACCTACTATGTACTAGACATGTCATGAAGTGAATAGTAAGAGCTTATATTTTGGAATCCAGCAGACCTGGATTCAAGTTCTGCTTCTATCTCTTACTAGCTGTATGACCTTTGGCAACTTTTTACCCATTGTAAGCCTCAGTTCCTTTTTCTGTAAAATGGTAATAATATGTTTTTGTTTGTTTAGTTAACATGTGCCAGTAATGTTACTGATGCCTTAATAAGATTTAAGTGTAACATTATATTGCTCCTTCCAGTATGCAATTATATAACCTTGAACAAATGTTATTCCCTCATTAGTTTTCTCTTCTGCAAAATGGAGGAGTGGAGATAGATTAAAGGATTTTTAGATGGGTGTCAAAGTATGTACCTGCATCACCTGGGATCTTTGTAAAAATGACTATGAGTTTCTATAAGTATGTAAAAATAACAATTAGTATCTCTAAAGGTAAAGCCCAAGAATCACTTTAAATAATATTACTGTTTGTATTACAAATATTTATATATGTATATATGACATATATATATATATAATATATGTATGTGTATGTATAAATATAATTTTTCTATTTTTCCCCAGGGATAGGTATGCTTTTAAGTTTGCAAAAACTTGAAACTATCTCAAACTTACAGAGAAGTTGCAAGTACTAAAGACTATTAAAGTATTAAAGACTGTAACGCTTTTATAAGACTATAGAAGTATTAAAGACTATTTTTTAACAGAACAATTTGAGAATCAGTTTCTGACATGATGATGCATTATCATCTTTAGATATTTAGTTTGAATTTCACAGGTAATTGATTTTCATGTTCATTTTCTTTATTTTTAATACTGACTTCAGAAAGCTGAAGAAATAGTGATGTTCATTCTAGAATGTAATGTCAAATATTCCATGTTACTTTTCAGTTTTATAGTTCCAAAGTTTATCAATATTTCTACATTGTCATAACTAATTACAGAAAATACAGCGTTCAAAAAAAGTTCCTATCTATAAATCCAGTATACCTGTGGGGGTAACTACATTATTAAAGTAGCTTTCACTTAAACGTAATTCCCAGAGGAGTAGCATTACATTGACTTTCCACAGAATATTTCAAATACAATTTTATTGCTATTTATATCCATATACATAACTTTTCAGAAATGTAGATGGCCCTCCTACACTGTATGGGCTCACATGTACATAGATTCTCCATACACATGCATACACACCAGTTTTGAATTTCTGAGAAGAGAAAAAAGTGTATACCAGACAAGTAGGTTTATTTCATATAATTACTGGTGTTGCTTCCACAGGAAAGAGCAGAATATCTTTACTATTTTTTAAGGCATATTTAAACAAAACAAAGACTGAAGCAGTTGAAATAGATATACACAAAATTATCCATTTTGTAGTCCACTCACTTATTTCACTACTGGAATAATTTGGTATGCGCAGGGAGCTCACTTTTGACTATTGACCTTAGACATAAACTAATATATTCTAAAATTTACTGTTACAAAACATACAACATTCTTGGTAAATATTCATGCTGCATGATATAAAATATTTTCCATTTTTATTGAGCTTTTTATATGTTGGCTTTGTTGTTAGCCTTTGTGGCAGAAGGTTGTACAGCAGCAAGTTCCCTGGAATTGATTGCTCTACTAGAGTGTTCCTGAGCAGATTGATAAGATGGGATGTTGAGTAGAAAATTTCCCATTTGAATTTCATGATCATTGCAGAGAATCATGAAATTTCAAGAGGGTGTTTTGAGTCAATAGGGAGACTTTTAAAGAAAACCTAAAATGCAGGCACATTACTAATAAGATTTCTCTGTTTCCTCAAAATGTGAAAATGGATGAATTATAACCTCTCCTACTGTTAAAATAAATTTGAAAAGTGTTCTCTCTGCTATTCACAGCAGCTATGGTCAATCAAAGATGACAAAGAGCAAATGAATAAAAACAAAAATTTCTGAACGTGAAAAAATGCAGACCATGATTAAAAAGGAAATACTGTTTGTTTTATTTCCATTCATTTGGAATGATCCAACATCTCTCACTTCTGGCTCTACCACTTGGGAGATCATCCAGAACTCTCTGAAATGAAACCACTGTCATACTTTCCACTGGCAGTCTCCATGTAAGCACATTGTTTTGCATTTAAATATATATTGCTTTTAAATTTTAAATGGTGATATGAGTGAGAACCCTTGGCAGCAAAGAAATTAGATTGGGAAGTCAAGTGAGAAAACAAGAGTGGGCAAATATGTTAAAATGGGGCTTTTCATTTGGTGTGTCTCCAATACCCACCTGGATCCAGAATGATTCTACAGATCCCTGGTACACGTTTGCTATTTCCTTGAATATTAAAGTCTTTCAGGATGGTAAGCAAGCAGTGCTTTCAAAACATACTACTTGGGAGCAAAGGGAAATCAAATACTAATTCACCTAAAAAAAAAACCTGAAAAATCTGTCCACCTGGATAATATCCCAGAATTAGACCGAAAGAAGGACAATGAAAAACCCCCTCAGATGATTAGTTCTCTATCATATCAAGTTCTTTCCCATAAAATTAAGAAATAGAGAACTCATTGTATCTAACAAGGAAAGGATATCTTATCAGCATAGAGATATATATGTAAAGACAAAATCTGTATATAAATGCATATCATATTATATGTAAATCTAGGTGTTATACTAGATAATGTATATGTTTGTATAGCAGGAGAAAATGCTGTGTATTCTTTTGGTTTACATGTGTGTATCCCTGGATTGTCCTTGGAAAACCATATCCAGACTAAAAAAGATCAAAGGAAAATAAGCTAAGTAATACACAGATTTAAGAATGTAACAGATGGGGAAAATGTGAGGGAAGTGAATACATTTTGCCAAAAAAAAAAATGATACTGAGTGGGTCAGGAAATGAAAACATTACATAAATACTTATATACTTAGCACAAACACAGGGTCAAATCAGGCCCTCACAGACTCAGAGCTCCCACTGAAGTCAAAAGTCTGCCCGGAGAGCCGTGCACATGCATTTAAAGACACAACTAAGCCTTAAATGGCTACTAGGTGAGAAAGAAGTATTTATTTTGGATAGAAATGGCCAAACAACTGAGCTTATGAGGAGGGAAACTCACTTTTGAAGTAAAAGAGGACATTTTTCAGCATGAGGAAAAACAGACGCTGAAACAGCTTGTCTGATGAGGTAATCATAGTAAACAGTAGAAATGCTTAATTTAAGATTAATTAGGTAGGGGAAAATTCTATGTTGATTTAGTCAGGAACTACATGCAAATACCCAAGAATCTTTTCTATCAAACTACGTCCACTGTGATAATATTCATCATTATTCTCATAACAATTTTGAAACATCCCTCACTTTACTCACTCTGGATATGTATTTTTTTTTCTTGTTGCACTTAGGATGTATTTGCATGACCATGGACTTGAAAAAGCATAGAGATAAAATAAGTTTGAAATGTATTTCTTTGTTGAATGGCTCTCAGGATAATAAGAATTCAATCTAATGTGAGAACATCCTTTGACTTGAAGAGAAAATGTCCCTTCTGGCAACCAGACATGTACTAAGCAGATCCATGGTCTGTCTGTGTTGCTAATATTGGCTCCAGACCCTTGAGAGGGGGGAAGAATTCTAGATCAACGAAAGCTCTAAAAGTTAGTTTCCATTTAAGTACCTGGAAAGTAATCAACAATCGTCTCCATTTTACATTTCCTGTGGTTTATGAGATAAGAAAATCCCCTAAAGGTCTTAGCAGACCTGCTGACTAAGAATCTCTAGAAGGTTTGCCCTCACTGATCACAAGAGAATCATATTGTTGAATTTATTGACATTTAATTTTATACATTTAGCATGCACTATCCTCTCCAAATAGATATAATCTATCGTTTTTACAATGTGTAATGGTAGGCAGCATATTTTTTTTTCAAATACAAGAGAATATAAAAAATAACTGCCAAGAATGAATTATTTGAATTTAATACGCATGCTGCAGCTGGTCACTAAAACCCATTTGTGGCTTGTCAAAGAAATGTGTGGAATCACAGAATCATTTTCCCAGTTGTAGCTGCCTATTTGTATGTGCAGAAATTGAACATTTCTGATTGGATTTATGAAAGATACTTCACCAAGCAACTCCTTTAGCTCTCAAAATACCAAAATAAAAAATTTTAAAAACCTTAATACTTGCATTTGGGTATCACTTCTCCTTCACACTTCAAATTGCTTCTACAATCTTAAAACTGCTTTTTCAGTAATATTAACTTTATTTAAAAGATAAGAAAATTGGGGTCTAGAAAATAATTTCCTCAAGATTGTTGTGTCACTCTGATATGGACCTCGGGAGATTAAGATACCAGCCTGCTCAGTTTCTCCTGAAACACAATGAGCACAACGTTTTCAGACTCAGAATTTCTACTTCAAAATCCATATGCTACTTACCCACCAGCCAATCAGCCACCAACCTAGAATGGATCTAACTGTTGTTCATTTCAGCTAAGGTCACCTTGCCAGCCTCCTAGCCAAAATGAGGCTCCTTATCTACTTTCCTCCACTGCCACACTTCCACTCCTTCTTTCTGAGGTATTTGCAAGTCATGATATCATACATACTGTACATACTGGCTTCACCAGGAATTCATGTTGCCTGACATCACCAACTACTCAGCAATAGTTTATTTACTTCTTTTTAACTGCTCATGCTGTTGCAGGGATAGTCAATACTCCCTTTGCACCATCCCCTTTCCCATAACTGTTGCACATCAGGTCTGGTATTGTGAGAGACAGAAGAAATAGACACCATTGTTCACAACAAAAACCAATGAGATTCTGCATCATACAAGGTAGTTTCTCTCTTTCTCTCCAGCTCTCAGAGCCATTCTCTGTATTACATCTGATGACTACACAACCTTCTAATATTTCTCCCTCCTGATACTGGCTGGTTTTCTTGCCAGAAAGTCTGTTGGATTTATTTCAGGTTGATGTCACCTACTAATTAAGGAAATATTCCTTGAATTTGAATCCTGAGGTAACAACAGACTGACACTTGCTAGGCTTTTCAGCATAGCCAAGTAAGAAGTGAAGCACCCAGGACTGAACTTGCTGGAGAAGTAGATGAGGGAGATTCTCAAAGAAGCCCCATGGTGGGGTGGGCAAGCTCAAGGAGCCAGTTAAGTACAAAAATTACTTTATCAATGTTACCATTGGCAATGCTGAAGACAAAAATAAGTCTCTGGCTCATCAGTCAACTTCATTTTTGACACAGAACAAATCTTCCCATGGATTGTTAAGAATCTGGCTGATTTTTCATGAAAGCTTAAATAGGATATGAAGTAAGTAAAGTCACAGATTTTTAAGACAGTCTACAGACTCCTGCAGAGAAAAAGGCCCAAAGCAAACTTCATATGAGAAGTGACTTAAGCTTTTTCATCATACAACTCACTCTGGAAGATGGAAATATCTTTGGAGAGTCTCATAGAATTTGTTTTAAGCACATTTTTATTCACCAGTGTTGTAAAAATGAATACCCACAGTGGAAATAGTGAGTGCTAGATATAACTCTTTTGCTATCTAGATGTGTGATTTTTGGGAAGAGGGACTGCGTTTTGCCCACTAGGTTTAACCTTACTATCTGTTAGAAGCAGTATCCTGGTGTTGAAATTCTAAAGTATCCTGTGTTGAAATTCTAAAGCTGTAACCAAGACTGCGTGAATGATTGCGACCATCTATTAGCAATGTCTGTCATGGGTGACAGTGTGTTGGTGATAGGAATAAAGGCAGATATAGTCCATCTTTTGAGTAAATGAACTACAATTTCTTTGAATTCAAAATTTTGGTACTTATTTTTTTAACTTCCTATATTTCATGTGTACAGTATAGAAGACTATTTAGAAATACTAACATTTAAATAACTGGAATTAAATATTACCTACCAAAAGCAAATATTTTAGAAAGGCAAAAAGAACAAGAAAAGTGTATGAAAATAGTGTAATTGAGAAACCTAAACATACACATATCTTTTGTGATACCTTTTACTTTCCCCCTGAAAAATCAAGATAAGAGCAGATAATTTCTACCTGGAAAAAAATAGAGTTACTGTTAAGATTTTCAACAAATAGTGCATCTTACTAACCAAAAAATTGTTCTCATGAAAAAGGAATTAATGAAAAATGTTATGGTTAGAATAACAAGCCTTGGAAAAATAATGATAAAATAGCTAATACTTCTATCCACTTTATAAAATGTCAAACCTTTAACACAATGATGATGATAAATAGTATACATTTATTGAACATTTACCATGGGCCAGGCTTAGCTCTAAAAATATTTCATATACTAACTCTTTCATAACTTTCATTGAATTTTAATTTAATAACTTTAATAAAATGCATTATCTCATTTAATTATGACAATCTTAAGAAATAGGCATTATTTTAATCCTAATTTTATAGACAGGAAACTGAGAAAACAAGAGGTCAAGTGACTTGCCTAAGGTCACATGGAGATAAATGATGTCAGCACTTGAATCCATATGATCTCAGTCCAGAATTCCTGGGCCTAAAACATTATATAAGAGTGTGGAACAGAGTGAAGGACTTCTAGCATAAGCCCCTAAATTTGGACATAGCCGGTGGTGAAGCAGGGGCTATTCCTAGAGCTGTAAATGAACCTTTTAGAAACAAGCCTTTGCTTCCTCCAGGCTTCAAAGAAAATATCTGAAGGACTGCCCTTAGCCTATTATCAGGCCCTGTGGAAAATACAGAAAGAAAAGAAGGTGAAGTATTTTTAAAGAGGTAACCTTGGTGGAATTACACGTGGCTGAGGTATTTCTTTGTAGACAGTTCTCTTCAAATCACATCATCACTGCTCCTTGTTCTGTTCACTTTTGGAGCCTACCCTCCTGGTCCTTCCTTCTGAGCTCATTGTAAATCAGCAAATAAGTATATATTGTGTACATTCCATGTGTCAGGCACTGTTCTGGGCCTTCTAGATCTATATCATGCTCAGAGAACTAAGAAGAAGAGCCAATCTGTGTGCAGATTCTGGATAATTATGTAAATTCAGTTCCCTTTAACATTCAAGATCTTTAAAGCAATTCTGTTCTGTCCTCAAGGGGACTCAATTCACTACTCATTTTATGTTTCACAATTTCATGCCCATAAATGACAATTAAGGCTTTCTATATTGTGTTTGTCCTGTTTGGGTTGGACTACAGAATCCCATTCAAATGATGCATGTTTTCACAGCCAGTCATTATGAGAAAGCATTCTCTAAGAATAAAATTAGACTCATTTGATCTCTGCTAGCATTAAAAGCATAACACTAACAACATATTAAAGTAACACAAATCTGGACCTCTGAAGTAAGTATTTTTGTTTAAAGAAAAGGAATATCAAGGGAAAATGAAATATATTAACCAACTGAATCATATAGGATGGTCTCTTGTCTACTTGAGAGGTTTCAAGGCCAGAGATAATGTGGGATATTAGTCACACATAGTCACAGTTGAGTTATTTTGGCAGGTAAAAATCAAAGAAGGGGCATCCAGATGGAACTAACAATGTGAGTTCCTCAGAGGACTTGGTTGTGGGGGATAAAAACATCTGACTAGAAAGAAAGATTGGATCATGACAGTAGAGAATCTTTAATATCTTCTAAGGAGTACGATAGGTAATGGGAAAATTTTGAAGGGTTTTATTTATTTTTTAACGGAGGAAATTAAATAATCAGAACTATAGAGATAAGGACTTCCGGCCAAGATGGAGACATGGGTAGATACACTTTGCCTACTTGCACAACTAAAAGGACAACAAATTTAAAACAAATTTAATGACAAATTTAAAAACAAAAAACAACCAGAACTGCCAAAGACTCCAACTGTATGGAAGTTCAACAACCAAGGAGTTAAAGAAGAAACATTCATCCAGACCAGAAGGAGAGGCAGAGATAGGCAACTGGGATGGGGAGGACTTGTGGCAAGGCAGCAGCTGGAGGATTGGGGCAGATGAGACAGAGGCTGCTGGACCAGGCAAGGTGGCAGCTGGTAGACCAGGTGGTCCCTCATTTCCATGCAGATAAACCAGGAGAAACAACTGGAGAGCGAGGCAGACCACTCAACCCAGGGTTCCAGAATGGAAAATAAAGCCTCAAAACCTCTAATGGTAAAAACCTGTGAGCATTGCAGCATTAGCAGAAACTCCAAGCCTCACAGGAGAGTTAATTGGAGAGATCCACAGGTTCCTAGAATGTACACAAACCCACCCACCTGGGAATTAGCATCAGAAGGAACCAATTTGCTTGTGGCTAGTGAGGGAAGTGACTAAAAGCCTGCTGAGAGCAAAGCAAGTGGTGTTGTTCCCTCTTGACACATACAGCTCCACAACTCAGCAAAGTGGGTTGCCCTGCCCTGGCAAATACCTAAGGCTCCTACCTTTACTATGTAACAGGCATGCTGAGACAAAAAAAAAAAAAAAAGGTCCAATGAAAGAACAGATTAAAGCTCCAGAAAAAAATACAACTAAGCGATGAAGAGGTAGCTAACCTATCATATGTAGAGTTCAAAACACTGGTAATCAGGATGCTCTCACATAAATGGTTGAGTAAGGTTGCAAAATAGAGGAAAAAGTGAAGGCTATGTATGAAAAGTGAAATAAAGGAAAATGTACAGGAAACCAACAGTGAAGGGAAGGAAACTGGGACTCAGATTGATTTGTACCAGAAAGAAGAAATAAACATTCAACCAGGACAGAATGAAGAAACAAGAATTTTTTAAAAATGAGGAGAGACTAGGCTTAGGAACCTCCAGGACAACTTTAAACATTCCAACATCTGAATCATAATGGTGCCAGAAGAAGAACAGGAAGAGCAAGAAATTAAAAACATATTTGAAAAAATAATGAAGGAGTACTTCCCTAATCTGGCCAAGGAAATAGACTCCCAGGAAATCCAGGAAGCTCACAGAGTACCAAAGAAGTTAGACCCAAAGAAGTACACACCAAGACACAACATCATTACATTACCCAAGATTAAAGATAAAGGAGAGAATCTTCAAATCAGCAAGAGAAGAGGAAACAGTTATCTACAAAGGAGTTCCCATAAGATTATCAAATGATTTCTCAAACAAAACCTTATAGGCAAGAAGGGGCTGGAAAGAAGTATTTGAAGTCATGAAAGGCAAGGACTTAGATCCAAGGTTACTCTATCCAGCAAAGCTATCATTTAGAATGGAAGGGCAGATAAAGTGTTTCCTAGATAAGGTCAAATTAAAGGAGCTCATCATGACTAAGCCCTTATTATATGAAATGTTAAAGTAAAATAAATGTTACTTATGTAAGAAAAAGAAGATAAAAAATATGAAAAAAATGACAACAAACTCACAGTTATCAACAACTAAACCTAAAACAAAAAAAAACTGAGCAAACAACTATAACAGGAATAGAACCACAGAAATGGAGATCTCATGGAGGGTTATCCATGGGAAGAAAGGGGGGAGAAGGTACAGAGAATAAGTAGCATAAATGGTAGGTATGAAATAGACAAGGAGGGGCTTAGAATAGTATGGAAATGTAGAAGCCAAAGAACTTATATGTACGACCCATGGACATGAGCTAAGGAGGAGGAATGCTGGTGGAAAGAGGGTGCAGGGTGGAGAGGAATAAAGGGGAAAAATGGGAAAACTGTAATGGCATGATCAATAAAATATATTTAAAAATAAATAAAAGCCATAAACTAGAAAAAAAACTATATTGATATAGTAATCTTGAGTCAGAAATAGCAAGGTGACTTGGTAGATTGCAAAGACTTGAGTGAAATGGCTGATTTGAACTATGTAAGCAAAGTAAAAAAAGTTCAATACATACTCCAAAACTATACTGTTTATTTAAACAGGATAAAGCCCTACAAATTTAAGAAAAATAAACACTAGGAATAGAATCTGCAACCCATTCTGGTTTTGAGGCCTAGTTCTCTCAGCCTATAAATAATAAAGAAATGCAAAAAGGGACAGAATCTGTGTACAAATCTGGAGGCATATGAGAAAGGGTGGGGAGAGAAAGAGAGAGAGAGAGAGGGAGATGGTGTGTAACTCACATGTTTCCATCTAAAACACAGTCCAGTGGGAGGCAATTTCACCAGTATTGTCACTGTCACTCAATCATCCTCAAGCCAAAGTGAGTAATCGTTTACCTGCCCAACATCCCAAGTTTCGGTAAAACTGAAACATATATTACCTTTTTGATGTGGAAGAGAGGCCGACAATCCTTGTCAAGATTTGATGCAAAGTGCAAAGCAGTGTTGATGAGAAACATAAAGGCCAAATTACTCCATCTCTCTGGTGTCACTGCCTAACTCTGTGGCCCTTGTGATCCCTATCATGTTGCTGCAAGTTATAACACTGAATCAAACACTGCCAGATGGGAATAGTAGAGTGGATAATAGGCTTCACTTTTCTAACAGACCTTATTCTTGAAGTACAGTCAAAAAATGATTGGTTTTCAACACACTATAATGTAAACTCTATGAGAGAAGAGAATCACCCTGCATTTGTCCACCACCTTGTCTCTGGTACCTGAAAAATACTTTACTAGCACTTGGTGGATAAATGATTGATTTAATGAATGAAAAATCTTTATATTAAATAACTATATATTTTAATATAAATTTTGATGTTACATACCATATACACACATATACTATGTAATTATGTAATTAGAAATCAGCTCAAAAATAAATTTAGACCTCATTGAAAACATAACTATGTGAAAATAAGAATTGAACTTTGGACATCAGGGGATTTTGGGCCAACATGAAGGCATAGGTACTAGATACACTGTGCCTCCTCCCACAACCAAAACAAGGACAATAACAAATTTAAAAACAGAAAAACAACCAGAGCTGCTAGAAAATAGAACTGTGTGGAAGTCTGACAACCAAGGAGTTAAAGAAGAAACATTCATCCAGACCTGCAGGAGGGGCATAAGTGGCAGCCAGGCACAGAGGACTCGCAGCAAAGTGGTGGCTGGAGAACAGAGGATGGCAAGGCAGTGGCTTGCTGAATGGGTGAGCTGACTGCTGGCAGAGTGGGCAATCCTACATTTGCATGCAGACAAACTTGGAGGAACAAATGAGGAGCGAGCCAAACCATGCAACCCAGGGTTCCAGCACAGAAAAAGAAAGCCTCAAAACCTCTGATTGAGAAAACCTGTGGGGGTTGTGGCAGCAGGAGAAACTCCCAGCCTTACAGGAGAGTCTGTTGGAGAACCCACATGATCTAGAGCTTACACAAAACTACACACCTGGGAATTAGCTCCAGAAGGGCCCAGTTTGCTTGTGAGTAGCGAGGGAAGTGATTGAAAGCTTGCTGAGAGCCCAGCAAGCAGCATTGTTCCTTTTTAGACCCCCAACCCTCATGTACAGTGCCACAATGCAGTGACTGTGGTTGTTCTACTCTGGTGAATACCTAAGGCTCTGCCTCTCACTATTTAACAGGTGCTTTGCCAAGACAAAAAAAAAAAAATGGCCCAAAAGAAAGAACAGATCAAAGCTCCAGAAAAAAATACAACTAAGCAATGAAGAGATAGCCAATTTATCAGATGCACAGTTCAAAATACTGATTGGTAATCAGGGTGCCCAAAGAAATGGTTGAGTATGGTTGCAAAATAGAGGAAAGAGTGGAGGTTATGAAAAGTGAATTAAAGAAAAATGCACAGGGAACTAACAGTGACAGGGAGGAAACTGGGACTCAAATCAACAGTTTGGACCAGAAGAAAGAAATAAACATTCAATTACAATAAAATGAAGAAGTAGAATTCAAAAATATGAGGAGAGGCTTAGGAACCTTTGGGACAACATTAAATGTTCCAACATCCAAATCATAGGGGTGCCAGAAGGAGAAGAGGAAGAGCCAGAAAGTGAAAACTTACTTGAAAAAAATAATGAAGGAGAACTTCCCCAATCTGGCAAAGGAAATAGACCTCCCGGGAAGTCCAGGAAGCTCAGAGTCCCAAAGAAGTTGGACCCAAGGAAGCACACACCAAGGCACATCATCATTTTGTTACCCAAGATTAAATATAAGGAGAAAATCTTAAAAGCAGCAAGAGAAGAGGAGACAGGTACCTACAAGGGAGTTCCCATAAGATTATCAGCTGATTTCTCAAAAGAAACCTTATAGGCAAGAAGGGGCTAGAAAGAAGTATTCAAAATCATGAAAGGCAAGGACCTACATCTAAGATTACTCTATCCAGCAAAGCTCTCATTTAGAATGGAAGGGCAGATAAAGTGCTTCCCAGATAAGGTCAAGTTAAAGGAGTTCATCATCACTAAGCCTTTATATATGAAATGTTAAAGGGACTTATCTAAGGAAAAAAAGATTAAAAACTGAACGGTAAAATGACAACAAACTCACAACTATCAACAACCAAACCTAAAAATACAAAAACAAACTAAACAAAGAACTAGAACAGAAATAGAATCACAGAAATGTAGACCACTTGGAGGGTTATCAGTGAGGTGGAGGCTGGGGGAAATAGGTGAAAAGGTACAGGGAATAAGAAGCATAAATGGTAGGTACAAAATAGATGGGAAGGTTAAGAATAGTATAGGAAATGTCAAAGCCAAAGAACTTATGTGCACAATCAATGGACTTGAACTAAGAGGGGAAGGAATGCGTGTGGGAGGGGATTTGCAAGGTGGAGGGGAATAAAGGGGAAAAAATGGGACAACTGTAATAGCATAATCAATATAATATATTAAAAAAGAACTTTGGATATTAGGATTTGTGTATTTCTAGAAAATATAGCTTTTATTATTATTTTAGTTTTTGAACTTTGAGGTCATTAGATTTCATGGTAACCCCATTTTTCTAACTTGCCCATATTCCTGCCAAGTAACAGTTTTAATTGCAAAATCTAAGTGTAAAGATTGAACAAAGAACAAACTGGGGACAAGAAGAAGGGAGTTTAGTAGTTAGAACTAAGGATGGTCTCTTGCTCTTCCTGTGTTCTCTCCTTGTGGAAGAGCATCTCCACTGACTAAGTTGCCTAAACTGGGAAACCAGAGGCCCCATAGGTCACTCTCACCTCCTCAGGCCCACATTCAGACCATTACCAAAACTTGGTAGTTTCACAGTGATTTCCAAATTATGCCCAATGGGATGAGTGGAAGGTAAAGGGCAGGGACTCTGCTTTTCCAAAACATCCCTGCAACGATTCCTTGCAATAGTGCAAGGTTCTGTTAGATAAAAAGAATTCCACTATAGCAGGTTTTTGGAAACTTTAACACTTACCTTTTGTGTCCATCACCTCTTTTCCATACCACTGCCTTCACCTCCTTAGGCCTTCACCAGGTGCAAACTGGGTTATGACAAAGGCCTATGCACTGATGCCTGTGGTCTTCTTCCTGGTCCCACTCCAATCTTTAAACAGAAAATCATGTGTTTTTTTACTCTCTTCAAATTTTTGAGGCTATATAAAACACTAAGCTATCTTAGAATAGAAAGCAAAACATCTATAATCCCTTTTTATCTACTCACCCAGTTTTTCTCATACCCAACAGTTCTGCTATCAGTATTCCCACAATAATATTTTAATATTATTCTACATTTCATATTATTCTGTGCCAATACAGATCCCCTAGCTCTATACTTTTGTGCTTACTGATCCTTCTACCCTAGAATGTACATCTTTGTGTGTCCTTACTCTTCTTTAAAATCCAACTCAAGCAGTTGTCCACATCTTTGGAACCACATAGCAAAATATCAATTTTCCAAGTTCTCATCTTCAAGTTCTCATCTTTCTATTTTTTATGTGTGGGATGATACTTCATGATCCACAGGTGACCGAGCCCTGAGTCAATTAATGCACCAAATTCTTCTGGTGACAGCAGTTCAGGGGTGGGCATATAATCTAAGCTCAAGAAGTCATAGTGAACCTGAGATCTGACTTATCCATTTGACATGGACCTGAAAAAATTGTAGGCAAGAACAATTACAATTATCTTGTAATCCTGTGGAACTGTAAATGAAATCAATATTCCATGTAGGGAACAGCAGAGAGAAAACCAGTTCTGAGGATACTGTCTTAAATCTGAATGTAGCCCTACCTAAAAGTATTACTTTGCCTAGACCTTCCTCATATAAGCCAATATATTTCTTTTTCTGGAAGTTTATTTAAGCCAGGTTAATATGGGCTTTTGGACTCTTGCAAAGAAAGAGTCCTGTCTGACACTGTCTGATACTCGGTGTTAAATTTTAACATACAAGTAGTTTGTGCATTGTCAGGGCTTTGAGCCCATAGATCTATAATAAGCAAATGCACTCCGCAGAGACCTTCTAATAAGCAGCTCCTTATTGAGAGGCATGTTTACCTCCAGTTCTTCTATTAAATATCCATCCTTATTGATCACCTAAATTTAATTTTTACTTTCCCTTTTAAGGAACATTTAATATTTTAAAATCATTTTCTTTACTAAAGCAGCCACCAATTAGTTAATTTTTTTATTAACCCATACATCAACTTTGTTGTAATAAATAATACTGCCTCACCTAAAAAATTACTCTTTTCAACTTACAGCTGAGGTATAAATTTTCCATGCAGCTGCCTGAGATCTTCTATGCTTTGTGTTATAATTGTGGGGAAGAGTCCAGTTCACAGAAACACTAATTGATCCTTAATGAGTACAAAGATTATTTCGTCACACCACCCTGGAGCTAGACTTATTTTAAAATAGATTAGCTCCTTGCTGCTTTTCTGTTCTCTTTAGGAAACAACCAAGCAAATCATGTGTGGCACTTTTGTCCCTGTGATTTAATTTCAACCTCATTATAGTGCTATTAGGCAAAAGCAAGTATATTTTTAACTAAATGTCACTTACAAAAAGAGCCTTTCTACATTGATAGTTCACTCACCCTGGAGTGATAAAGAACTAAGAATATTTCAGTAGTAGTAATAAAAAGTATAAAAAAGATACAATAGAAAAAAGAAATGTTTTCATTTGTTTTTCTTATAAATTTTCAAATGATTTATATAGAAATCAGAAAAATGGTAATAGCAAGTATAATTATAAAATTTAAACATGAGAGTTATACTTTCCATCTGTCCTTCTACAAAAATATTAAAATATTAATAATAAAGGCTGCTTTCTCCCAGAGGAGGAAGTATTTGGCTACATTTAGATAGGCAAATGTTTCAGAATTTCTTTAAAGTATAAAATAAACAAAACAATTTTTTTCCTCAGGAAAGGTTATTTGATACAATTCTGTTATCCCTTCTATGCATATCCTCTTTAATGAGGTAATACTGTCTGTTCATTTCCCATCTGGGGACTTTTTGCAGAGAATATATTCCAAGCATGTTTATTTACCAGCTACTATTTCTTTCTTCAATTCCCAGCAGGACTTTTTTTTATCCACAAACTCTAACTAGGAGAAAAATTGTTAAAAATACAACTATATCCCTTCTAATCATAAATGAATCACTTGCTTATGTGCTTATTTTGGCCAACACATTTTTAATTTTTATCAACTGATTTTCTAAATGTTTTTTCTTTTAGATTTGAGTAAAGAAAATGAAATTTCAGTTTCCCTATCACAGGCTCCAACCAGATGACAACATTTTATCACCAAAGTCCATGGGAAGAAAATAATTTTGTTTTCTTTTTTTTGAGTAGAGTGGTTTTGTGTGCTACCTTTCACGAGGATTCCTTTCTCTTTTTTCTTTACCCTTTCCCTAGCATTTTTTTTTTCCTTCCAGCTTCCACACAATCCCAGAAAATCTTTTGTTCACTGTCAGGTCAACAAGAAGCCAAATTAAAAACTAACAACTTTTGAATTTCAACAGCTAGACAAAGAGAATGTTGACTAAGAAGCGAGGGGTAAAAAAGAAAACGGGGGGAGGGGGGAAAGACCCTAAGGAAAGAAAAGGCCAGCTGAGGGATTTGGAGGGCAGCAGCTCTGAAGGGGCCAGGCTGCCTCGTTTGATGTGGGAGGTCTGAGCGCAACCTGCTGGGATGCTCTCTGGGACATCTCATTAACCGTGTCATCAAAGCCTCCTCAGGTCCAGCGAATCATAACATTATCTCTGACATTACCACACAGATACAAGGTTCCCGAGGCAGTCTATAAACATGCCTGTACTAACCAATTCATCGTGGCTTGACACCCCGGCAAGGGCTGGATGCCCTTTAGTGAGCTCTGTGAATTGCCCCAGTCATTCATCAAAGTTTCTTGGAGTGCATTTCACACAGCATTAAATTTAATTAAAGCAACATTGACTGCATTGTAATCCTCAGGAGGCTCTTTGTCAGACAGATCTGGAACACTTTCAGCTTATAATATCTATTGTTTTCTTGGAGTTTTTCTTGGTTATTGGGTTTGGAGTTTGAACTTTTTCTTTTTTAAGGTTGGATATCAGATAGAAGAGATGGTGACTTCCTTCCATGAATCTTTTCTTTCCTTTCTTGCTTCACCTTCTTTGGCCACTTCTTCCTCTTCTTTTTATTTTAATTTCCAAAATAAAAAAAAAAACACCTAAAATTTGCTATCAAAGTAGTTTCAAGATAATGGGTCATGATAAGCTAAGTAGCTTTGTGGCCCACTAATGCCATCCACACACATTATTGAGAAAGTACATGCAGACATATTTCTGCACAGAGACATGCTCACATCTACACCTACTGGGTGAAGAAGCCTAGAGCAGACTTGGAAAGCTCCACATCTGCATTGCATTTCCATCAGAAATGGCTGGGAAGATGTTGTTTTAAAATCTGAATGTGGTACAGTTTGGGGTTAACTGTATTCAGTTCTCCTAGACACTTACTGTCCTTGGCGATGTTTTTAAATAAAATTCTTCAATTGGTGGACCTGAGGAAAAACAAAGGTCTTTTCTTTCCTCAGCAAAGAAAATTCGATGGCATTGAGAGGATAGCATACTCAAGAAAGTCAGTGAGCTATTCTAATATCCTTTAGTGCTTGAATCATAGCTGAGTTATTTGTGGAGTATATGGCTATGCGTGTGAAACTGTATATGGAGTACAATGTGGGTTGATTAGGCAGAAAAAGAAGGAGGAAAGAGGAGAGAATAAAAAATATGAAACTTAAGGGGATTTTCAGGGTATGTCTTTACCTGGTGACATTTTTAAGCTACTTTTTGAAAAAGGTATGCATTCTAAGCTTAATTCTCCCTCTATACTCAGCCTCACGAAAGTCTGCAGAACAATCCGAGTTAAGGACAAATGACACAAATTTGGGTTAGTAAAGCCTAGTTTAACTAGCATCAGATTGGTATAATTGGTACTGTAAATACTATACAAAATATGTTTATAAAATTATTTGTCTAGAATAAATATGCATTATAATTGGAGGATGATTTTCAAAGTAAAATATCATCTAAAAAATAGTGACAAAGTTGTAAATTTTTTTCTAAATTGAAACATACCCTGATGACTGATTTGAAACTCAAAACATCATATGCTATCTTTTGAATTTGTATGATAGTGAGTAGGGAATACATGGGAAGAAAAAGAAGGATGAGAAATTAGAAAGAACTGATATACATTTTGCCCCAACAAAGAAAAAAACAGATTCCACATAATACAATCAGGTAGTAAAAAAATGAGACTAGAAATGAAAACATTGCTTAACATATCAGATTCAACAGGATGCCAAGAGGAAACATGCCTTGGAATTAAATAAACAATTTTCTGAGGTGCCAGGAGGATTCTGTGTTGCCTCACAGTGAATACATTTCATTGTTAAAGGAACAGATATAAAGTGTTGTGAAGGAGGATGCTGGATTTGGGGCCCAAAAGGCCTGGGCCCAAACCTCATCTTCATGTTTTACTAGGTATGTGATATCGGGCAACCTGCTTAAGTTCAGAGCCTTGATTTCCCATCCATAATATGAGGATGAGCTTATAAATTTTTATAGGGAATATAGGAGTTAATGTATACAAAACCATTAGCAAACAGATTGGCATGTTCTAAACACTGATTCTAGAGGGAAAAGTGAGAAGTAAAAGGTATATGGATTGTATGATAGAGTCTGACTAGTTTCTAGAATGGCAGGACAGCTTGAGAGACACAGTCTCTTCTCCAACTTTCTGGAAAATGAAAGCATCTGCTCTGGATAGCCCCAACCTTTCTGTCCAGGATGGCAGTGCTAATTTCAGAAAAGTTTTCTGTGGGCTTTCAAGAAGTGGGGAGAAGTTGTTGCCCTCTGGAAGCCAGTTTATAACTTCAATACAGAATGGGATCAGAAAAAACGTACAAGGACTGCCAGAGGAGATAGAAAGATGCCCTGGCTGGTGAAGCGGCTGCATTGAACACGTAAGTATCAGCATATGTAAAGAAGCGTATCTATAAAAAGGGACTGCATAACTTTGTAAGTTTTGAAAGGGCAAGTCAGAGAGTCAGATTTTGTTAATGGCCATTTTAACACCCATTGGCAGAGAGAACTTTATCAAATGGACTTTATTTTAGCTTCTTTTGGCAAGGAAAGGGAAGATGGATGCATAGGGCAGTTCAGCATTCAACTGCCCCAACTCCATGCCTGACTGCAGATATGATGATGGTATGAGTGTGGCTATGTGGGAAAGGGGAGGGAATGTGCCAAATCATGTGGACTCTGGGTGTTTCTGGTGTTTGTAACCTAATTTTCTTATTGTACACTAGCATTCCTGGCATTTTAGTTAACCATTTTAGCTTTCTACCCACCCATGGTATTTTTGACAAATCAGGTTGCATGTAAGACTAGATTTTACACTGTGATACACTCACTGCAGCAGTCAGAGTTCAGCCAGAGAAACAGAACCAAGAAGAAGGTGATATATATTAAAAGATTTGTTACTAGGACTTGGTTGCACAATTGTGGAGGCTGCCAAGGCAAGTCCAAATTCCATAAGGCAAGCTATCAGGAAGGACAGACTGGACCTCTCATCATGAGCTGAAGATGCTGCCCAAAGACAGAAGTTCTTCATTCAGAGAAGCCTCAACTGTGCTCTCAGGGTCTTCAACTGATTAAATCAGACCCACCTATATTATCTATCATATTTTTCCTTTCTTAAATTTAAGTGATTATGGACTTCAGTCATATCTATAAGACATCTTCACACCTAGATTAGTGTTTGAATTAGTAACTTGGGACTATAGCCTGGCCAAGTTGACATATACAACTGACCATCACACACACCCAGTTAAAACTGGGAGTGAGATTCTAGACTATTATAGGCCCCATAGTAAGATTGGGTACTATATCCTAGAATAAATTATACTCATGAAAGTGGGATTAAGAGATAGATCTTATAGTATGAAATATATACCACTTAATGAGAAGCAGCTGTAGAGCAGGTTTACTGTATACTGTATTTTTTGGACTACAAGATGCACCCCCCCAAATTTGAGAGGAAAGGGGGTGCATCTTATAGTCTGAATATAGCTTTACATTTACATTGGTGAAATATTTATGTTATTAAATATTTTATCACATTTTGCTTCAAAAATTTTTTTCCTATTTTCCTCCTCTAGAACCTAGGTGTGTCTTATGTTCCAAAAAATATGGTATGTCTTGCAATATCCCAAAATTACCATGGGAACTCTCCATATTTCTATGGAAGCCCCCCCTTTTTTTTTACTATAAGTTATATAATCAGTACATCCAGAAAGTACTAATGACCATCTTCTAAGCACTTGGCTATGTTTGGATATTTCATTGGTCAGATTTCATCTGACTCTGTGAGTCTATGTTTTTGACATTTTAAGACCAATCCCTCCTCCTATGCTATGATTTCAATAGCCTTCACCTCTTTGGAAATCCAATACTATCAATAACCTTTTTTCCTTTCTATTTCTTTATCTATCCTGGATGATCCTATACACATACATTTAAACTTTTTTTAATCTCTCCCATTTGAAAAAAAAAAAAAAAAAACTTTTCCACTTAACTTTCTCTGCCACCCTCTCTCCCTTTCTAGCCAACCTCTCAAAACAGTTATTTGTATGCCTTATTTCCATATCTTGGCCTACTCTTTCTATTTAACCCAATCCACTAACTCTACTGTGATGTCTGTCATCATAGTCACCATTGACCCTCATGTCACTAAATCTAATAGCTATTTTAGAACTTAGCTAACAGCAACATCTGACATCATTGACCATTCATTGCTTTTCATTACATCCTCTTCCACCTTTCAAACTTTTATAACATGTTTTCTTTGTTTCATAAAATCTCCTAGTTTTCTTCCTGTAGTTTTAGACACTTTCTCAGTTCCCCATTCTTGCTTATTGTTGTTTATCCAGACTTTAAGTGTTGGATTTTTTCAGGTCTGTGCTGAGCTTTCTGGTTCCTGTCTACATTTGTCATCCATATGCTGCTGATTTTCAAATTTATAATGCTATCAATATTAGAAATGATTTTTGTTATAATTAATAAGAGTAGCAGAAATTATAAGTTTTTTTATTTTCATAAAGTCTAGAGGTAATTTTGGCTGGCATGTTTCAGCTCTTCAATAACATTATGGATGAAATCTTTTTGATTCTCTTGCCTTTTCTTTTATGGCAGGAATATGGCTGCTAAAGCTCCAGCCATCATATCCATATCCAAAGAAAAATAATAAGGCAAAGATGAGATAGTATATACATAAGGACACAAAGCTTTGCTGACAGTGCCTTAACAAACTCAAACTTATGGTGCATTGACCAGATCTTTGTCACATGACCATCCCTATAAGCAAAAGAGGCAAGGAAAACATCACTCTAGTTGCTTACACAGCTGGTATAGTAGAGTCAGGCAAAAGAGGATAGACTTGGGAATGCACATTGTTGACTAACTTAACTTAATTCTTCCACATCTTGTCAGACATTTCTATTGATCTCTTGTCTGTCCATTCAGCCTCTCCACTTGCATGTTTTGAAGGCAGCTCAGAATCAACATACCAAAAGCTTAACTCATGATGTTTCCTCTAAAAAAATTGCACTGTTATTCATCCAGCTAGAAAATCAGGGAACCAGGACCGTTATTTTGGACAGTTCTTTTTATTATCCCATGCACAAGCAAACACACATCTGATACATTGTCAAGTTCTGTCAATGCGGACTTCAATTCCCTCTACTTCCTTCTGATTAGCTGGCACAACTCTAGTCTAAACTAACACCATCTCCTTTCTGGGCAGCATCTTTTCATACTGTTCTTTACCCAGTTCTCAAAGTGATGTTTTTAATAACAGCTTAGATCATGACCCTGTTCTAGACATGACTTTCATTTATTCTTCAAGTATAAAGACTCTTAAAAATCCACAAGATTCTTCATGATCTGGTCACTGCCCAACTCTCAGCTTCATTCTTAATCACTCTTCTTTGATTCTTATGTCTTCATCTTCCAGAACTCACTTTGCTTCTATACACCTCAAAGCCTTTATCATTCCTGATTTTTTAATTAATTTTCTATTTTTTTAATTTTAAGTATATCTTATATATTTTATTGATTATGCTATTACAGTTCTCCCATTTTTTTCTGCCCTGCATACCTCCTCCCCTGCATCCCCTCCCCCAGCCTTAGTTCATGTCCATGGGTTGTACATACAAATTCTTTGTCTTCTCCATTTCCTATACTATTCTTAACCTCCCCCTGTCTATTTTGTATCTACCATTTATGCTTCTTATTCCCTGTACCTTCCCCCCATTATTCTCCACTTTCCCCCTCCCCACTGATAATCCTCCAAGTGATCTCTGTTTCTGTGATTCTGTTCCTGATCTAGTTGTTTGCTTAGTTTGTTTTTCTTTTTAGGTTCAGTTATTGATAGTTGTGAGTTTGTTGTCATTTTACTGTTTATAGTTTTGGTCTTTTTCTTAGATAAGTCCCTTTAACATTTCATGTATAAAGGCTTAGTGATGATGAACTCTTTTAACTTGACCTTATCTGGGAAGTACTTTATCTGCCCTGCCATTCTAAATAATAGCCTTGCTGGTTAGAGTAATCTTGGATGTAGGTCCTTGCCTTTTATGACTTTGAATACTTCTTTCCAGCCCCTTCTTGCCTGTAAGATTTCTTTTGAGAAATCAGCTGATAGTCTTATGGGAACTCTTTTGTAGGTAACTGTTTTCTCTTCTCTTTCTGCTTTTAAGATTCTCTCCTTATCTTTAATCTTGGGTAATGTAATTAAGATGTGCCTTGGTGTGTGCTTCCTCGGGTCCAACTTCTTTGGGACTCTGAGCTTTCCAGGCTTCCTGGGAATCTATCTCCTTTGCCAGATTGAGGAAGTTCTCCTTCATTACTTTCTCCAATAAGTTCAATTTCTTGCTCTTTCTCTCCTCCTTCTGGCACCTCTGTGATTTTATATTTTGTCTGCAACACTCTCTTCCTTGGAGGAATTGATTCCTGCTTACCTCCAAATCTCAGCTCAAACATCACTTCCTTGAAGAAGATATTCTCGATCCTTAGACCAAATTTCATGCCTCTGTTAAAACCATTCAAAGTTTCACCTGTCTGGTGTGGCTCAGTGGATTAAGTGTTGGCCTGTGAACCAAAAGATTGCTGATTTGAATCCCAGTCTAGGGTACATGCCTGGGTTACAGGCCAGGTCCCCAGTGGGAGGGCATGCATGAGGAAACCACAAATTGATGTGTCTCTCCCTCTCTTTCTCCCTCCCTTCCCTTCTTGAAAATAAATAAATAAAATCTTTTTAAAAAGCATTCATAGTTTCTAGTTCTTTTCTTTTGTGGCTTGTAGCACAGTTTACAATTATTAATTTATTTGCATGACTTTTTGATTAACATCACTTACCCCCACTAGAATTAAAGTCCCTCAAGAGGAGAGACCATGTTTATTCGTTTCATTACTTTATCTCTAGTGCCTGGTTTGGCACAGGAATTAATATATATTTGTGGGAATTCACATATATTTGTTGAATAAATATTGACAGAGAACTGTGTTTGTACATTGGCAGATTTTAATAACAAAGAACTTATTTCTTATGATGTATCCAGCACTGTGATGAGAACAAATAAGAAAGAGTACTAGAGAATTTGAGAAGACAGGTTTTGTTAATCTTTTGTAAGGGAAAACTCAAAGAAATACCTTTGGAAAATCTCTGACACTTGTCCCATGTCACTATCTAATTCTGCTCATCATGCCAACTGAAAAATTGGAGATATTTAATTCAAGATCAGTACAGTATAGTCACTTATTCTGCCAGAAGCCAGAGGCCTACCTCTTCAACTTCTTCCATTTCTTCTTCTGTTTCTTAAAGATATTTATATAGAGCTTCTACTCTCAGGTTTGTGGGTTTCCATCTCATCTTTATTATCATTTACAGTTGTCCCCCTGTCACATTTCTCAGATCAATTTCTTTTGAAAAAGGCAAATCTTTTCAATAATATGGAAAGCCATTATTCAAAAACCTCCAGGCCATGAAAATGCTGATAAGATCACATATACAGTTGAAATAAAAATATAAGTTCACTTCTAAATATTTATATAAAGTATATCCTTATCCACAGAGTGTGTGTGTGTGTGTATGTATATATATATACACACACATATATACATACATACATACATATACATAGATATACATATATATATATATATATATGAGAACACAAGGGTTCTCATCAAACTATTTTTATACTCTTCTCAAATTACTCCTCTTCCTATCATATATATTATCCTCCAGTTATCTAGAATTTCAATTTTTGTGTCTGATCTTTATTCTCAAGTTCATTTTAACCTCTTGATCAGGTCAGCACATTTTGCCCCTCCAACCTTTTTTTTTTTTTAATATTCAAAGACAACCACTCTATTCTTAAATCTTCCATGCTTTTCCAAAGTCAATTTTCCACTAAAAGAAACACTAGTGTCCCAAGCTATTTAGGGCTTCCTAATAGGCTTTTTCAAACAGCATCTTTCATATCCTCATGACTCATCAAAATTAGATAACGATTTGATGAATCTTATCATGCTCACCATTAAATATCTAAGACCTCTCCCCACTAGATGGCATATCCAACAAATCCACTCTTTTATTCTCTAATTCCTGAGTCTTGAGTGCAACTGCTTGTCTATGCCCTTACAACTGCCTCCTTCCACCAGGCTTCTGTACTGGGACAAAGGATGCTGCTTCAGAATGCTATCTTCAAGTCTGGTGCCTTTCCAGTGTTTGATCCATGTTACCCTCCAATCTATTCAGCTGTGAACAATTACTCTTATTGTCTCCCAAAATGCAGTCTCATCTTGCTTTTTAATAATAGAACCTCTGATTTTGGGGTAAATACATGGCTACCAAAGATAAGACTTATTTGCTCCTGGGTATAGCCATGTAAGTAAATTCTAGTAGTTTGTGGAATTGTGGACATGTGGCATGCATGCCTTTCTTCATTTCCTCCTTGCCTCCTGTGGGACTTTGCTGAAAGTGGCAGCTGCTTGGATGATGAAGTTTTTGCCAGGCAGTCTATTTTGGACCATGAGGAAAGGGTAACATCCTGGGGAAACAGTGGTTGGTTGCAAAGGACCTGGGCTTCTAAGTTTGTAAGAACAGAACCACCATACTAGCCTGGACTGTATTGTTTACATATGAGAAAACCATACCATGTTAGTTAAGAGACAGTTATTTGAAGATTTCTGTCACTCTCAAGTAAACCTAACCCTAACTGATTCAGAATTTGGTATCTGGGAGTAGACTATTACAACTAAATATACTCAAAATGAGTCATTGGCTTAGTGGATTTAATAGGGTAGTAGATTATTTATTAAATGTTGCTAAATATTTGGTTAAATCATTTCCTGCAACAAACCATATGCTGATTGAAACTATAGAAACATTTTAATATACTGGTGTGTGTTGGCCATTTTATGCCACTTTTGGCAAAGTCCCAAAGGAGAAAGATAAACTTGGGTCAGAACTAGCTCATTGGCAAATAAAAGTAGAAGGAATTTCCTTGGCTTACAGCCTGCAAATTACCTAGGGTCCAGTAATATGGGGTCTTGAGGGATGAAAACCTAACTTATTTGTACCCTAAAGTGGATTGTTAAGAAGGAGGGACTGCCTAACCACAGACAGAACTCTGCCCCAACATGGTTTACAAGCACCTTCTGTTAATGGTTTTACTATAAGACAAAGGGAACCCTCAGGGGCACATATCAAATCACGGAGGTTGTCTTCATATGGCTGTGTGGTGAAATACAAGGGAGTCCTCACAGAAGAAACTAACAATCAGGAGCTTTTGTACTTAAAAAGCATATTAAGACCATATCTTTGGCTAGGATTACCCACACATGGAACAGACTTGGGACAAACAGATCAGAAGCCTACTAAGTTTCTGAGGGAATTACATCACCAAAGAAACCACAGACTTAGTCTGCAAAACTCTGTTCAGCCCCTGAACTAGTCCCTGGGCTCCAAAACTGTGACAAAGGGAAGCAAGATATCAAAACTGTGAAAGACCCCCAAAATGGCATAGCTCCAGTGCCCACCTCAGATGTGGTCATGGAGAAAAGTGGAAAAGAAAGTTCCAGAGTGCAAAGCCAACAACCACAAAGGACAAAGGTAAATGAGAGCTTTCTAGGGACCAGAAGTAAAGTCCATCTAGGGACCAGGTGGACTAAATACAGTCTTTCTGATTCTTGCCAAGAGGGACTTCATTATTGCTATGGGCTGGTGACTCTTGCACTTCCTCATTCTCTCTTCTACTAAATGGTTGTTTTATTCTGCAGTGACGCTGTTTCTGTTTCACAATTCTGTATTGGGTGGGTGGGTGGGGGAACATAAATAACCAACATAGGCATTATTATATTGAATCCTTAATTTTTTGACTTTGGATATCTTTTCAAATAATAAATTTACAATGCCAAGCACATCTATTGTTCTATCCTAAAGCACCAGTATGACCCCTGGGTTCTTTTGTTGTTGTTACTTCTATAGATGGCAAGTTAATTATGTATGATTGAGTAACCTTACTACTGTAAATGCAAAACAAAAAGAGAAGAAAAGCAAGAAGTTTCATAAAGTTAAAAGCTGTGCATTACATTATACTTTAGATGACCTCCTGCTGGTTTTGAGAGAAAACAGTTAACTTTATTCTATTTTCCCTTGGTATTAGCTTCAATTTCCTTTTCAAGCTTCTCAAACATACAATAAGCTTTTGATTATCAAGATTTCAAGCATTCTACTATACAGCCAATGTGTATTTATGAATGGAATTACTAAAGAAGCAACTTGACTCCATCTAGGGAATGGTTTCAGCAAGCCCTAAGTGATTCTCTGTGACCATAGAGGAAACTGAAAAGAAGTCATTGGCCTTATTTTCACAATTGTTTTGGTGCCTCCAGGGAAAAGCACAAAAGTGTTGCTGAGAAGCATATATTATACATTTCTTGTTTATATATACCCCACCTTATTCCAGAAAGGATTTATGATAGCTCATGAAGATGCTTATGGTAACACAAGTAAGTTCACCAGAGGTGAGAAAGTTGAGGTAAAATTAAAAATGTAAGAGAGTAAGATGTTACTAGTAATGAGCTGAGTATATAATATATATGTCATGAAATTATATATATTTGCTAAAAGTGGATCACCATTTTGTCTGTTTAAAAGAGAAGATACCATTAATAATATTTTTATATTGTTTTTAAAGTAAAAACCAGTCAGTAGCTCCAAAGAAGCATGATTATTTTGATGGCATATGGTCCTATGGTTCCTCATAGAATAGATGATATCCTTAATTTGCTATATAGCAAACATGTTTTTCGTAAGATTATCTCTTATAATATCCCCAGTATAATTATTTAATAGCTGAGGGTGGTGAGGAAATATTTAACTGACTTTATTTAAGGATAAATTCTGAGATATTTAGAAGAATGGGAGAATGACATCTTGTGGCAATCATTTTCTTCCTTCACATTAATTGAATATTATGTGTGCAAAGCACAATGCTAAGTGTAGGGAATGAAATATTTATTTTGTTTTTTTTTTTAATTTTTGCTTAATCTCTTTAACTTTTGCACCCAGTCCCGCAAGCCCCTTCCCCTCTGGTAGCTGTCAGTCAGTTCTCTATCTATGAGTAAAATCATATGGTATTTGTCTTTCTCTGACTGGCTTATTTCACTTAGCATAATGTTCTCCAGGCCCATCTATGCTGTTGCAAAAGGAAGATTCCCTTCTTTTTTATAGCCATGTAGTATTCCATTATGTAAATATACCACAGCATTTTTATCCAATCATAGTGACAAGGTGAGTGAAATTTATCCAGCCTGAAGATTGTGGTATCAAGGGGATAAAGGGAGGGAAGGGTATGGAGAGGTGAAAAATAACATCAACAACAACAAAAAAAGCAGTCAGCAGAGCAAACAGCATATATGAAGGCCCTGAGGGGGAAGCATTTGGGTGCACTTGAGAAGATGGAGAGAAGGCCAGCACGGCTCAAGGTTAGAGAGCATGAGAAGTCATATGACAAGACTGGAGAGATAGACAGAAGCCAGACTGTACTGCACCTAGTAGGGCAGGATAAAGATTTTACATTTTAACCTAAGAATGATGGGAAATAATGAAGGTTTTTAAACAGGGGTGAATTTTTGGTTTCTTAAATCACTTAGGGTGAGGTATGGAGTCTAGAAAGGTTAAAATAGAAATAAATGTGGAGAGAAGATTTAGAAGCCTCTTGCTATGCAAAAGAGTATGGTGGCAAAGACTACAGTGTTGTGATGAAAATGAAGAGAAGAATGAACTAAAAAACAAATAAAAATAAACAAGCGTATCAGAAACCAACTCGTAGAACAGAAACTGCATCATAGAAACAGAAAACATTTTGACAGATGGGAGAGGATTTGTAGGGATGAGTGGAAAAGGTGGAGAGATTAAGTACAAATTGGTAGTTATACAGTAGTCATGGGGATATAAAGTACAGCATAGGGAACATAGTCAATAATATTGTAATAACTATGCATGGTGTCAGATGGATACTAGACTTGTGAAGGGATCACTTCATAAGGTATATAAATGTCCAATCACTGGGTTGTACACCTGAAACTAATATAATATTGTATGTCAATGGTAATCGGAAAATTTTTTAATTATTTTTAAAAAAGGATAATGGATTTGAGAAATAAATATCTTGGAGTTCAAATCAACAGGACCAATATTTTTGTCAAGAGACTTAAATAGCTATTGTTTGGCAGTGATTTTGAGACCACATTTCTTAATAAGTCCTTGGAGTGCAAGTTAAGTATAGAGCTGTATGCTTTAAAAGCCAGCTATGCTGGGGTTAGGATGAATAAAAACTAAGCAGTCTTGGATAGAAGCCATCTCATCTCCCTTTGAAGATGAATGGATAGGACCCAAGGCAGGGCCAACATTCCCTTCAAGAAGTAATTTTTTTTTTCACAATAAAGATAAAAAAGTAATTCTTTAAATTTCCCTGGACAGGAAGAACCAATAACATGACATTGATGTCCTTGCCATCAAGTATGGGTAGTAAGAATTTTAATTGGACAAATACATAACAGATTTTTCTATGTTAAGCAGTAAAAATAGTAAAGTGCTTATGCCATGTGGAATTTCTGTTGCACTTTTGTGTGACTTCTTGTGCCTTCAACAAAACAAGCAATGAAATTTTTCTCACTTTTCCAAATGAAGTGAGTTGCTGCTAAGGATGATCAGTTTGAGGCTGAGGTGAGTTTGCCAACAATAATGACTTTGGTTTTGGAAGGGTGATCTTTACTCTCACTCTACCTTTTCTAGCAATACCTAGAGAACAAGGCCAGTTGTTGATAAACACCATACCTAGTCTGTGTTCCTAAAATTGTGTCATCACAATTTACAACCTTATTTTTTAATTACGTGAAAAGTGCTTATCTCTATAGCTTCTAGTGGTCTCTCTTCCTTAGGGTGTACATTTAAATCTTCTAATAGTGATTTAAAATGGGGATGGTAGAGCCTTTTCCCATGTTAGCCCACTGGGAAGTTTCTGATTTTCAATGTATGACAGAGCATGTGGTTTATGAGAATCAATTATCAAGAGTTTTCATGACTCTTAGAGCTTAGAGCACAACTGGTTCCCATTCACAGAAACAAAGGTTGTAGCATTGACAACACCTCTAGCCCACCTTATGCCACACATGAGAATAAGAGCTAACACTTACGTAACATTTATATGTAAGGCACTGTCCTAAGGCTTTTATCTAGTTTGAAAACCAACCTATCTTACCAACGAGACCAAGGCACACAGCTAGGGTGTATCTAAGGTCATGGAGCTAAGATGTAGATGTCATTGAGGCAGGATTGAACCAGGCACTCTCCTCTGGTGCCTGTGCTCTTAAACACTCTCCTTGGCTGCCTGGAAATGGCCAGTTAGTTTAGATGGAAATGCATAGTAGCACTCCTTGTTTGTTTTTCTTCCTCTTATTTTTTTTTCCCTGGAAAAATCAATGTTCACTTTGTTTCCACAAAAGGAAATGCAGTGATATTCTGCATGCTTTGGGGCTCCGAGCACTTATGAAGCTTTCACTCCACAACTCACAGGCATTCAAGCCAAAAAGCCAAGGAACATGGACCCTGAGACATGACACATTCTTTGTTGTGATGCCTCTCCTGCCATTAAGTTTGCTGAAATTTGGTGACAGCATGGTGACAGGGGGGTTAATGATGTTTCTCAATTATTTCAAAATTTATTTTATTTATACCCAAGCAAAGCACTCAGACACTGTCATAGGGAATTGTCTCTCTTCTTGATACACTCAAGGGATTTGCATTTAGATGAACCTGCACACTCAATGTGCTACCTGAAGATACCCCCAGAAAAGTCTACTTGTGCTTAGAAGTCACTTGTTGGCTACCCTTGACCTAGCTTCATATTTCTCAGGGAAAATCAAGACTATAGGCAAGAACTTCCCCAGTTAACTTTCTCCAGTGCATAACTCTATTGGTAGTGCCTGTTCTTCCAGTCTCAAGTGAGACTATATAAGGTGTGCTGAAGAAGGAGAACTTGCTGGTGCAGGAATAAACAGATCGATATGGCAGGAAGAAAAGCCATAAGCATTCTTTAGAGTATATAAAAATGTATACTGTAAAGATAATATTTAAAATTAATAGGAGAAATAAATGTATTAAAATAAACACTTGTGGGTCTATTGGCTAACAACTTGTTAAAGATCTTATAGATGAGTAAATAAATAAACTATACGTATCTGCATATATACAGCTAAATCACCATTGTAACAATCCAAGTTCTTGGTTGCTAATAATTGAAACTGACTCTGTATAATTTCAGTTAAAAAGAAATTTATTGGAATGATTTTAGGTAGAGCACACAATTAATGAGAACCCCATGAAAATGTCTTGAGAATAGGGGACCTATTATAGTTAAGCAGGGTATACACTGCTCAAGGGCATTTGGCTGAAAGGGTCATGAGAGGCTAAAACCCAGCCTACCTTCTGCTCACCAAGCCAAGTGTCTTGGCATATGCTATATCAACCCAGAACAAAAAGATGCTTTGTATCTTCACAGAAAAGCTTCATCAACTTGCCAGGATGTGCATCCAAGGGTCTGTATCCAACTGGAGGTATGCCTTCCTCTAATTTGCTTAAGGGCACTGTCTCATCTAGTCATGGGCTGGTCATAGAACTCACCTGGTTGGCCTATAGCCTCTGATCCAAAAATCCTGGATGCCACATGGGATCCATGATAGGGCCATAGCCACTAAGGTGAAATGGAAGTTCCTCTTTTTTTTCTTTCCCAATGGACTAAACATTTTATTTTCTTTTATTTTTAATAGATTTTATTGATTATGCTATTACAGCTGACCCATTTTCTTCCTTTAATTCCCCTCCTCCATGCACCCCCCTCCCACCTGCATTCCCCCGCCCCTTAGTTCATGTTCATGGGTCATACCTACCACTTCTTTGGCTTCTTCTTTTCCCATACTATTCTTAACCTCCCCCTGTCTTTGTTGTATCTACCATTTATGCTTCTTATTCCCTGTGCCTTTTCACCCATTCTCTCCCTTCCTGTCCCCACTGATAACCCTCCATGCGATCTCCATTTCTCTAGTTCTGTTCTTGTTCTAGTTGTTTGTTTAGTTTTTCTGTTTGTTTGTTTGTTTTAGGTTAGGTTGTTGATAGTTGTGAGTTTGTTGTCGTTTTACTGTTCATATTTTTTTATCTTCTTCTTTTCTATAGATAAGTCCCTTTAACATTTCAATTAATAAGGGCTAGGTGATGATGAACTCCTTTAACTTGACCTTATCTGGGAAGAACGTTATCTGTTCTCCCATTCTGAGTGAGAGATTTGCTGGATAGAGTAATCTTGGTCCTTGCCTTTTATGACTTGGAATACTTCTTCCCAGCCCCTTCTTACCTGCAAGGTATCTTTTGAGAAAACTGCTGATAGTCTAATGGAAACTCCTTTGTAGGTAACTGTCTTATCTTACTACTTTTAAGACTCTCTCCTTATCTTTAATCTTGGGTAATGTAATTATGATGTGTCTTGGTGTGTGCTTCCTTGGGTCCTACTACTTTGGGACTCTCTGAGCTTCCTGGACTTCCGGAAGTCTATCTCCTTTGCCAGATTGGGAAAGTTCTCCATTATTTTTTCAAGTAAGTTTTCACTTTCTTGCTCTTCTTCTTCTTCTTCTGGCACCCCTATGATTCAGAGGTTGGAATGTTTAAAGTTGTCCTGGAAGTTCCTAAGCCTTTTCTCATATTTTTGAATTCTTGTTTCTTCATTCCGTTCTGGTTAAATGTTCATTTTTTTCTTCTGCTCCAAACTGTTGATATGAGTCCTGCTTTCTCCCCTGTCACTGTTGGTTACCTGTACATTTTCCTTTATTTCACTTTTTCCTGTATTTTGCATCCATACTCAACCATTTATGTGGAGGCACAGTGTATCTACCTAAGCCTCTATCTTGTCTGCATCCTGTTTACCAATGTTTTGAACTGTGCATCTGATTGGTTGACTATCTCTTCATTGCTTAGTTGTATTTTTTTCTGGAGCTTTGATCTGTTCTTTCATTTGGGCCATATTATTTTTGTCTCAGCATGCCTGCTATATAGTAAGGGGCAGAGTCTTAGGTATTCACCAGGGCAGAGTTATCCAGCTTTGCTGCATATTGGTGCTGTATGTCGAGGAGGAGTCTGAGAGGGAACAATGCCACTTGTCTATCTCTTGGCCTGCTTTCAATCACTTGCCTGCTACCCAGAAGCAAATTGGCCCCTTCTGATGCTGATTTGTTGGTGGGCAGGTTTGTGTACATTCTAGGATCCTATATGTTTCTCCAATGAACTGTCCTGTGAGGTTGGGAGTTTCTTTCCGTGCCATAATCCCTACAGGATTTTTTAGTCAGAGGTTTTGAGGCTTTATTTCCCTAGGCTGGAATCCTGGATTGCACAGTCTGTCTTGCTCCTCAGTTGTTCCTGCCAGTTTATCCGCACACAAGTGTGGGACCACCCAGTCCACCAACCACTGCCTTGCCCACCCAGGTCCTCAAGCTGCTGCCTTGCTGCAAGTCCTCTCTGACCATGTGCCAGTCTCCTCCCCTCCTACTGGTCTGGACAAATGTTTCTTTAACTCCTTGGTTGTCAGACTTCCATACAGTTTGATTTTCTGGCAGTTCCGGTTGTTTTTTGTTTTTAAATTTGTTGCTTTCCTTCTTTTGGTTGTACAAGGAGGCACAGTGTATCTACCTAAGCCTCTATCTTGTCTGGAAGTCAGAAGCTCTTCTGTTTTTACCTCACCAATTCTGAAATCCTGAATAGGAGACATTAGTAGGCCAAGCTTAAGCCTTATACCCATACTAATTGCTTTGAACACTGAAAAGCAAGTGTCTGGCTTTTTTACTTCCCCAAGCACATAGTAGCATATTCCATCTTATAGAAAGCTAAAATTTTATGCCAGTTAGTTAAATGTTATCTGTTTAAAAATAGCACATAAAAATTAGATATTTATCATATCTTAGAATAATGAAAGGACTTTAGAAGTGTAAACAGAAGAAAAAACTGCAAAGGCAAAAAATCAATATATGTAATAAAGAATTGAATATTTTATGTCCAAAAAAAATCCTAAATGAGAAAATGGGGGGATTGTGGAGTAATTCATAAGATAAATAAACCTCTAATGAACTTATCATACAAAAATCTCTCAAAAAATATATATGAAAAACATTCCACTAAAGAAATGAAAAATAAGTGGAATAAGTGGAGAAGTACAGGAGGGACATGAGAAATGTTTGGATTTTCTAGTTATCTGTCCTATCTGGTGGGTAAGAACTTGCTGGGGCTGCAGAATCAGGCCTGTGAGTGGCTGTGTGTGAGTCCAGCTTGCCATGCAAGATGAGAATGGTATTGAAAAAAACAAAAAAAAATTAGAAAAGTCAAGTCTAAGAGAAATGACACTGAAAAAGGGTGAAACGTGAAAAATTAACAAAGGATAACAGTCAAGACAAAGTTAAAATGTTTGAGAAGCTCTCTTCACATTTTCTCATTTAGTCCTCAAATAACTATAAAGTAGATATTTTTATAATTCCTGTTTCAGAGCAGAGGAAATAAAAAGCTTAGAAACTTGAAAGGACTTGTCCAAGGTACATCAAGCCTATGAACATCAATTTGAAGCTACTGATGTTCATAGTTTATCATTTTAGTTCCAAAAGTATTTATATCCCTGGCCAGGTAGCTCAGTTAGTTGGAATGCTGTCCTGTACACCAAAAGGTTGCCCTGGCTGGTGTGGCTCAGTGAATTGCCTGTTAACCAGAAAGTCATTGGTTGGATTCCGGGTTGGAGTGCATGCCTGGGTTGCTGGTCAGGTTCCCAGTTGGGGGCATACAGGAAGCAACAGATCCATGTATCTCTTGCACATTGCTGTTTCTCTTCCTCTCTTTCTCCCTCCCTTCCTTCTCTCTAAAAGTAAATGTCTCAAAGTAAATGAATAAAATCATTTTAAAAAAAGGTTTTGGTTCGATTCCCAGTAAGGACACAAACCTAGGTTTTGGCTGCAATTCTGGGTCAAGTGCATACAGGAGGCAATTGATCCATGCTTCTCTCTCACATGGATGTCTCTCTCTCTCTCTCTCGTTCTCCACTATCTCTCTAAAAAAATCAATAAATATATACTCAGTTGAGGGTTAGAACTATATATATATTTATAATTTTACACTGTGACTTACAGTTCACCATCTTCACAGCTGATTTCATGCATTGGCATGTCTTAGACACATTTAATTTTTAGTTGGAACTTAGAAGAATAGCATTGTTGACTGGGTGGAGCCCTAAGCATTCTAGGGTGGCTATGTGGGTGTTAGGATTTACTGTACCTTGTTGCATCCCTGCTTTTGTACTGACAACTTCACACTTGGCTTGACCATTTTTTCTTAAGGAACAAGGTACAGACAAAAACATCTCCTTGGGCAGAAGTACTTCCATAGAGATGCTAAGCAGATTCTTTGAACACCACCCCCGAGTCCCCACTTCCAATCCTTCCCCTCAGGCCACCCTCCCCTCTTCCTCCCTCTTTGCAGCTGCAGAATCACTGCTACATTCCCGCTCATTGTAAGTGACCAGACTAGGCAAATAGGAAGACGAATGGTTAGTCAGGGAAATTTGGGCCACTGTGATGGGAAAGGTGCAGAGGAAAACATTATGGCCTGAGTCCCTTTGAAACATTCTGACAGTTGACAGATGAGCATCCATAAAATGACAAAAGCCTGCCTGTGTAAAGTGCTTTGCCACCAGCATTTCTCCCTGGGAAACTAATTGCCCTCAACCGTCAGTGGAAATATTATTTTTTTGCTGGTAATTATTCTCGTCCCTGTGTCTCTAACCACAGAGAGTAGCGTTCACTTTGCATATGTGAATCTTTTCTGTCCTGGTGAGTACCACCATCCCTGCCCACCAATCCTCTCAATTAGAAGTGATGAGTAATCCTGTTGATTGAATGATCACAACTGGGATAGTGAATGGGGATGTAATGGTTTATGGTTACCAGGGACACATATTGAGAAAAATCCCAAGATTTTTTTAAAGTAATGTTGTTGATCCCTATGATCCATGAACCAGGTCTGCATATATTTACAAAGTTTTGAGTCTGTAGCAAACAATGGGCACTGAAAGTAATGCTATATGTATCCTCAAAGGCTTGCTGATGCAACTGTGCAGTGTTTCATTCTGTTTATTTAGTCTGTCCCTTTGCCTTCTACAATAGAGCATATTGAAAGGGGAGGAGAGGAAAAAATATAGAGGGAATTGAGGGTTTTGATGTTGTGACAAACTGGCAGCTCTAAAATCAAGGGAGGGATCCTCTTTCCTGCAGGATTCCTTTAACTTGGGAATCCTCCCAGAAATCCACAGGAGGCTTATCCCCTCTCAGATGATAACTTTGTATTCAGAGCCTCTCTTGATCTTTTTTTCTCAAAAGTAGTACTATCCAATGGGATTTTCTGTGATGATAAAAATGTTCCATGTATATATGTGCTGTCCAATAAGTGATCTCATGTGACTGTTGAGCACTTGATATATAGCTAGTGTGACTGAGGAACTTGATTTTAAGTATCTGAATTTAATTTATTTAAGTTCAGATTTAAGTAAGTGTGTGTGACTAGCGGCATTGGACAGGGAAACTCTAGAGTCACCATCAGGCCCAGCTCAGTGCCACACAAGAAGTATTCAACTATTATGGGTGCAGACTTCAGAGGAGAAACTAAAAATTCAACAGTCTTCAAGTACAGACTCTTACATGATGTAAGAGTCTGTACCCTTACCCTATTTAAAACAGGGTTAAGCAGTGATAAACCCTTCTAGAAAGTCCCTGCAGTCGCTCCCTCTTCCTGGTACAGCTTTCCTTTCAGAGCCCCACCTTGAGGCTGGGCTGTACTTTGTGCATTTATCTTTGAAAAAGAGAATGGATATTTTGCATTTTTGAACTTCAGTCTCATTTCCATTGTCTTCAAATGTGAATTTTGTCCCTGTCAGGCACCTGATCCACCATCCTGGCCAGTGTCTCCTGGTCTCTGAGCTCAGAAAATGCCTGATCAGCTTTTCCCAGCTTCTCAGATCAGCCTCCATCCTGATGGGTGACACCCGCTGGGTTCTCATCCCCTGAGCTCTGATCTTCTCATGTTTTTTTCTGAGTCTTTCTTGTCCTTGCTCTTGGCTTTAGCTTGGCTCTTTACATGCTCTGGAATCCCTGAGTCATGCACTTAATGGGATTCCTTTCTTGGATAGCTTCAGGGTTCAAGTACACTTTAGGTTAGTGAAGTAAAACATCAATTCCCAAATCCCCAGCATTATTTACCCATGAATCTTTATAATTTTTAAGCTATATTACTTATGTTTTATCATATTTTCTTTCATTCTTCAAGTTTGCTTTTCAATGTACTGTTTTTTCTGGGAAGATATTAAAGATGGTTTTCTTTGTTTTATTGCTTTGTTTTTCATTGCATCTCTCTTTATATTCACACACACACACACACGCGTGCGCGCACACAGAGGTAAATATTAGAATAATTCATTAAACTACAATACAACCTCAAAGTAGAAAGATGCTTTTTTTAAATATGTGTGCCAGCATTTAGAAATATTTATGAATATAATTTATGCTCTTACTCACCAAAGAAACCTTTTCTCCATTATCACTAAACTAATATAACAAGTTATTACAAAGACATTTCATTGTACAATGCCACATAAATGTGAATTTTTGTCATTACTGTTTCAATAGCACTCTTGGAGGACCAACTTTTGGGTGATTATTTCAGAGGAGTGTAGTAGATATCTGCCTTCCCTAGAAATTGCCTGCCTGAGCAACATGGACTGTCTTCAGCTGCCATTATCTTTAAGGTGCATAACTCCGTCCTCAGTAGTGTCTAGGCCAGAGGTGGGGACATGACCCATGCTGAACAAATGATATTCTCCCTCCAGGAAGCATGGTTTGTGATTGAAAGACAGGAAGGCAGTTTGACCTCATGTAAATGTGAGAACTTTGCAGGAAAAAATTGTTTACCTTTCAAGTGCATTGAAAATGAAAAAAAAAAATAGGTCTGCAAAAAGACAGAGATAAAGAGAGGGATATTAGACCCATGAAGAAAGGTAAAAATGAAGTAGAAAGATGAGTTTCAATGGCCTCTCCTATCATCTGGGTTCCCTCACTATTCATTGTACCTCAGTACTTTATATGAATCTTTGTTTCTGTTACTTTCAACCAAAAAGTTCAAAGCAATATAAGTGTACTTGCTGAGAAAGTGAACACCTTGAGCAAAATCTACTTAACTCCATGATGTTCTTTGGTCGTAAGTTGCAACCCCTTGGTCTGGCCAGCCATTGTATTAAACCATGCTTGTTATAACAAAGATGAGAGTGTTGGAGGATCAGTGCAAGTTCATCATGACATCTGGAGTCACAATACACTTTATATCACATTGATGGTTCAAGCCTTGTGATGAGCAGGGAGAACACAAGTTGTAAGTAGCCATGGTCACAGACCTCTGCAGATTGTGTACTTCTATAATGTCAGGGCCTAGGTAACTCTGGGGAACATCTCCGTGAAATCCCTTGACAGGTTCCCTTTTGTCAGGCACTGTGGCTCTCACAGGATAAATAGCTACACAAATTCCAATCAAATCATCTGCAGTTAATGTTTATTAGGGATGTAGGTAAATAACTCTTGCAGTAACTGCCTCCATTTCTCACCAAATCTGTATGCAGCCCCTCAGCTAACACACACTACCAGTGTGTGGGGGGTTATGTGTTGTAGTGTGTATCAAGTGAGGGGAGGAAGGAATGAGGTCCAGAGGCCTGTAAGAGAGAATTCTTGTGATGACAGCATTCTAGTTCTAGTTCAACCAGTAGAACCACATCTTTAATGCCTGTAGCTTGAAGTGGCGGCTATTTTCTAGTTATTGTTTTCATGTTTAAGATGGAAAATATTATCTTCTCTAATGCATACTTTCACACAGTCTATTAAGACCAAGGTCTGTTCTTCTTTGTCTAATTTAGGTAATATAATGTAATTGGGGATTTATCCAATATTACTACTCATGAAAAGGACTTTTATTTCCTCCTCTAGGGCCTAATTTAATGAAGAGAAATGAAAAAGTAGGAACAGATCTCTGTTGTTTTCTAATGCAAGTCATGCTGCAAAGCCCCATTCACCTGGTGTAAGGGTCATCCACTCATGCTTTAGAGAAAGGAGGCAAAAGAGGTCTGGCCATTCAGACACCACAGGGAGTGGTGAATGCTGTGGAGAGCTGCAGAGAGGCAGTCGTAGAACCTGAGTTTGGCCCTGATTCAATGAGCACAAGAAGCTCCTCTAATCACACCACAGAGCTCTCTTTCCTTGTCTAAAATAAAATGGAGATAATAATACACATCCTACATTTCTTACTGAGTTGGTATAAAGGTCAAGTAAGGTATGAAAGTACTTAGAGAGAATAAGAGTTGACAACAATGTAAGATTTTCTTTCTTTTTAAACAGAAGTTGAGATATAGATATATTTATTCATGTATGTGTTTATTCTTCAAGTCCACCCAATGGTTTCTTCTGACCTTACATTTAACTTTTGAACCCACATCCCTTCTCATAAAATACATTTCCAGTCACTTTATCTTTATAAAAAGAAAATATTTTACAACAAATTCAAGATTTAAAAAATTCATCTAAAGGTCTATAGGGAAAAAAATCTAAATGAGTCCATTAATGACAACTAAAAAGTCAATCTATCACAAATGGAAAAGGCAAGTAAACAGTCACATTTAATGAAATCTAGTTAAGGAAATAAATCACTCTCTATTTCCTTTTTCCCCAATGCCAATGTTTCATGACTAGGTTTTGAAACCAAGTGTTTGGAGATAAAGTTAATTCTAAATGTGATTTCTCAACTATTTAAATAGAAAGTCTTTCTCACATGTTTACTTAAATGCACACACAGAGCTGTGTGAAGTCCAAACACAGAGTGCTTTATATACTACCACTATGTAGTATCAGTACAAATGAAAATCTACGTGATAAGAAAAGTCATGCTGTTCAGAATGGAATTTTTGAAGATAAAATCCTTGAAATTAAAGATTCAAAAACTTGACTTTTCAATATCATAATAAAAACCAAAGTTGACAATTAGCTTCTCACACTATGTAGACTATCAGTAAGTCATTTAAAAATATTTAATAAATATTCCACATGTTTGTTAAAAAGAAACATTTATGGAATGCTTATTATATACCAGGTGATACTCTAGGTACTTGGACTACATCTTAACACTAAAAGAAATATATTAAAAACTAGAAGGTAACAGAAGGTAATAAATTGTTTTTAATGAAATAAAATTAAATAGACTTTTGGCCTATCAAAGTGGTATCGCCTTAAAAGTACCTGAAAAAGTTAATTTCTCTGTTTCTTAATCTATAATAATCATCTCTTAGAAACCAATGTTCTATTTTAATATTTCAATAGAAATAAAGAATATTTTTTTATTTCTGAATGTGTTTGATCTTCCAAAGCACACACTAATGCTATGTTAACAAAATAGTTTTAGTTCAAGAAGATCCCATCTTTTCTCCATCCTTCTTTCCACATTGTGATATGCAGTGTTAGTAGTTGGCAATGAAAAGTTAATAGACGTAATTTTGCTTTTGTATTTTATTTTTTCTTCCAAAAGAATTGAGGGTGTAAATAAAGTCTGAGACATTGCTGTCTGTGGCACCAAGGAACATTCTTGTGAACATTGCCCCAGTGATCTTGGCAGCACAGTCTCAGAATGGAAAGAGTATTGAATTAAAACACAGTCATGGGTTCATCTTCATCCCTTGATGCAAATTTTCCAAACACATGACTGCATTAAACTCTGTCAATGTAAGCTTCTGCTTCTGCAAAATGAGAGTTGGATCAGATGATCTGAAAGATCACTTTTAGAAAGAAAATGCTCTAATTCCCACTGGTAGAAATAATATAAGACATAGACAAACATGTAGCTGTGAACATGAATAAAAAGGTGTTGTAAACACACATGCCATTAAATACTATTCTGAAAAAGTACAAAGCCAATGTCAGGTATTTAACTATATGTAGGTTAAAAGTGTAAGCCCTATGAATTATATTTAATTCCCAAGACCACAGGAGTGGATGGAAAGAAAAAAGGTGTAAATACTGGTACAAAGTTAAACAAATGACAGCCTGTGCATTTCTACCTGCAAAAACTATTGAGATGGCTCATAGCCCAGTTTTTCTCTCTTCTCCTGACAGGGTCTGTGTTCAAGTTTTCCTGTCATTGCTATGTGGGCTGCTCTGTGCCCTGAGGCAAGAAGCCTACGAGAACAGTTTCTGTGTTAATGGCAACCATGATTCACCTGGCCCAACCACATTCAGTGAATGCTTACTCCCATATACATCAACACCAATTTTACCCCTTGGGTATCCCCAATGATGTCCTCATGGAGGTGGGAGATAGCTTCCTCAAAGTCTTCCATTCCTTAGAGTTCCTTCTCTCATTTAATTCATTCTTCATTCAGTACATTTGTTATTAATTGTGTATTATATGGAAAGCACTGTACTAGAAACCAGGAACACGAAGGTCTTCATGGCTGACAGTGTGGTTGGGAAGATAGACATAGAACACATAATTATAAGTTTTTGTCAAAACAGAGTCTCTAAGACTCTGTAAGAAGGTATGAAAACTTTTCCCCAGGCCACTGTGGAGGCCATTTGAGCAGCACCATTCCATTGTGGAGCCATAAGTATCATCTTGGGGGCAATCAACCAGGGTCTCAAGATTGCACATGGACATGTCAACCCTGTCCCACCTCCAGAAAACTCTCTTGCCAATTTGGGAACTGTTTTTTTTTGTCACTTTTGTTTAAAAGTCTTAATATTATGGAATCCTGGGGCCTGACTGTCTATCCCAAAGTTGCTCATACTAAAGTCCTTGCATGCCAGGGTTCATGAAATAGGCATGCCATAGAATGATGGAACAGAATGCTGGGTTCAAATCACATTCCAACACTCTATGGCTGTGCAATCTTAGGTAAATTAGCCAAACACTTTGAGCCTAATTTCTTTATCTGTATAATGGGGGACTCATAAGGTTATTGTAAGGATTAATTGAGAAATCTGTGCTTTGTACACATGTTGTTCATAGTAGGCCCTCAAATATTCAAGTTCTTATTATTGCTCTACTCCTTGAAACCCTTTTACAATAAGTATGCATTTTGACAAAGATTGAAAGGAAATGAAAAAATTTAAATAGTGAATCATAGTGATAGAATTGTGGGTAATCATAAACAATGTCTCAGTTTCTGGGGCTATAATTTATTCATCAAATCTATATTATATATTTAAACTTTTCCTTTTTATATAGGTAGCTTCTGATTTCGCAGTAGAAAACATAGACAATCGGGTAAGAAAAGGAAGAAAAAATCATCACCCATAATTTTACAATGTAGAAATACTAACTGCCAAAAGAAATTTATTAAATGCTAGTTCAAAGTGGTGGTAACTTCTCAGAAAATATCAATCACATACTTAGTAAACACAGAAAAAAGACCCTGATGGAAGATCAACTTAAAAGCAGATGAGAAGGGACTGACTTGCTCAGTTAGGATTTTGGCTGGAGTATCATGAAGACTGCACCTCTATCCATGTAGCTAATCCAGGCTTGGGATCCCAAGTCTAAAATATCATCAGAATCAAGAAATTTCAACTCATTCAGTGCTAGGGATAAAACACTGTGAGCCTTGGTAACCGTGGCTTCTGGCCTTTTTCCCTGGGAAAACATGGATCATTGTGAAAGATTCTACCTCCCTCTACCAACTTATTCTATAAAATGCTTAATCAGGCTCTTCTTCGAGGCCAGCCTTATAATAGGCCTTAGATGATTATCTGCTCCTTCTCACCCCATATTTCTGCTTCATTGCTTGTTGACACTTATTATTTTACAAAACAGAGACTTCGATGCCACATATAAGCAACCTTGTTCATACTACCTTCTGGCCTTCTTAGGCCTTACTACTGTCATTTTCTCCTGTAGTTATCACTGTCTTAATACTAAGATAGTTTATGTATTTGTTTTTTTGTCTCTCTCATCTTTAGAATGAGAGTTCCAAACACATAGGGACTTTTATATGATTCATTCTCTGATGTATCTCTAGCATCTGGCATATAATGAATGCCTGATAAATATTTCTTGGCTGGAAATCAAAGTAAAAAACTGAACTATAACCTGCCAATAAGTAAGTACAAAAGACCATCTCATATCATTCACCATTCTGATGATGGTAAAAGTTGAGGAGAAGTCATTGGGTACAAGATGAAAGAGGGTGGGGATGAGAAAAGGAAGAACCAGCATTGTCTAGTAATCTGGGATAACAGGTCACGTGCTTTATGATACTTTTAGGTTACAGTGAATTCATATTCATTCAGGTGGGTATGAATAAAGTCCTTCACTGACTCTATAAAATAAAAAATTTGGGTAGGCCAGTGTTTTAGTCTGCCGAGACTGCCAGAGCAAAATACTTCAAACTGGGAAGCTTGTACAACAGAGATTTATTTTCATATAGTTCTGGAAGCTAGCAGTCCTGCATCAGTGTCTCATAGTGATCATAGTGATAGAATTGTGGGTAATCATGAACAATCTCTCTCCTAGGCTTGCAAACTGCCACCATTTGCTCCCTCTTCACATGGCCTTTACTTAGTGCATGTTTCTCCCTCCTAAGTCTCCTATGTTCTCATTTCCCCTTCTTATAGGAGCACTGGTTGGATTGGATTAGGGTCCACCCCATCAGCCTCATTTTAATTTAATCACATCTTTAAAGGTCTTATTTATAAATATACATAGTTACATCTGAAATACTGTATGTTAGGGCTTTAAAATATGAATTTTGGAGGGGCTCAATTAAGTCTATAACAGCCACTTCTCTGTTTTGATGGCAAAATCTATTTTATGAGTTTGTTTAACCTCAGAGAGACTTGTGAATTTTGTTCTCAAGAGGTTCTTTCACAGAGGAATTACTGTTGGGTGGTCACATGACTTGTGGTGACACATGATTTTAATAAATTAGACATATCTCATGGAGTGTAAATTTCTCTAAATCCCTTACAAATTTCAAAATATGGTGCAATGGAATCCAAAATTCTATAATTTTATTGCCTATCACAGGAATGCAAGGATACTAGGTCATGTACAATTAGATTGCTCTGGAAAGTTTTTGAAACCCAAACACTATAAAAAGATTTTATGAAGGTAATTAGAGGTATTTCTACTAGATCTAACCCCACTGCTTCACAAATAGAAAGTAGAAATAAGATAAAAGTACTTAATACAAATAAACAGCACAGAGTAAAACTTAGAAATAGATAAAAGACATACATACCAGTTCACAATCAGAAGAATGTAATGTGCATTGGCTACAAGGATATTAAATATAATTTAATGGAGCATTTTTATTTTATATATGGGGAAATTAATTCTTGAGAAGAAAAATTATCTTTTTCATGTGACAGAAGGTAAGTAGAACCAAGACCCACCCACTCCTGATGCAGAGCTCCGGCTCTCATTTTCACCCTCTCTCTGATGAGAATATATGGCATTCAAGGAGAATGTCTTGTCCTACCTGAGGGCTACCTAACCTTGGTAGAATGAGATTTGCAACATATCATAAGGACTAAGTGCCACCAACTAAGCTTAGGTAGGAAATAAGGGAGATTAACGGAAAGAGAGTAGAATCCCTATTTAAAAGATCTGGGAAACACTGTTTACTATCTCTGTGAATTTAGCCAAGACATTTCACTTCATTAAACCTAATTGTGTCATTTGCACACTGGGAATAATAATAATCCTTGCCCTATAGGCCTCCCTGGCCTATTGATGAACAAAAAAGATAAAGGATCTTCAAACTCTTTGTAAATATTAAAGTGGTACTCAAACACTATGTGATAGTCACTGTTATATGCCAAGAATTAGTGAGCCAATGAGATCTAGTTTTAGTCAAAGAGCTGATTTGGAAATGTAATCTGGCCTAGATATACTAAGAATGAAAATGTCAGTTTTATTTATGTTCTTAAAAAAATACCATCTACATGAACCAACTCAGAGTTCAAATTTAAAGAACACCATCTCCATTTTAATTAAAGTACATAAACTATGGCTTATAATGACAGCTGCAATAAAAAAAGACATGGTCTTAAAACCAGTAATTTTCTGGCACCGTTTTCTCAGAACTAGTCTGTTTAATGGAGGTTTAGTACAACATAACAAAACTGAGCTCCCTTCTTAGTAGAGAACTCCCTGCTGGTGGGTTTCTGAAAATCCAATTAGTGACAACCATCAGGAATTAGTTATTGAAGACATATCTATATATAACCTAAATGTTTCTGTCCTTGATAGTATATGCATACAAAATAAACTCATATTTAGTTTCTCCTGGAGTTTCTATTTGCCTCATTTCCAGAAAATATCTCCCTCAAAATATCCCCTGCTATTTCTGAGTTTCTCAGACGGCTATATCAGGAACTCTGGTCCTTCACATTCTTTTGTTCCTGCCTTCCACACCATCAGTGGTTGCCTCTGCTATTGATGAACATCACAAGATCCTGGTATACTGTCCTCTGCTGATGATAACATTGACATGCCATGGCTAAATCTCTGGTCAGGACCGTGGTATTTCACCACGTGGAAACCTCCAACTCTCTTCAAGGGCTGAGCATGCTCCAAGTTTCTTCTGGCCTCAGAATCCAGCCCCTCTGAACTCCCACCTCCTCAGCTTCAGTGATAGGAGAAAAGCCTTGCTGGAGTCTTTCCCCACATTAGTCCAAAACCTTATTATGTTTTGCCCCAGGGCTAGCCTATTCCCAAGATGACTGACAATTTGCAGATATATTCCTTCAGGAGGAAACCTCTATATACAAGTTGTGGTTTGGCATTAGAGGCACATGATTAAAACAGAATAACTATCCTAAAGCCTGGCTTTCTGGGTCTTAAATTGTTGACATTTTTATGTTGGGAACCACCTTGCCTGGTATCAGAAGCTGTAACCCTTGCCAATGCTAAGGCTGAGGGAATGACCTTGGAACTGTAAGCCAGCAAAGAGACGAAAGCTTATCTCCCTGGCAGGAGCACTGCTTCTGCTCCTTTCATTTCACCCTGCTTGGTCCCCAGTGCTTGGTTGGTTAGCCAATGATGGGTAAGATTCCCCAAGGGGGGAACAACCTAAGACAGGCATGATCACGTGGGAGGCCCCCAAGGAAGGACTTTGGGGGCTACGGCAAAAGGGCATGATGGACCCTCGCCCCTAGGCTTTGACAAAGCCTGAGTGCTCCTGGTCTGCTAGAAGATCTCCTTATCTCTTGGATGCCTTAGTTCCCTTGCTCCACCTAAGCCTGAAACAATGACAGGGTGGTACAGTCTTGTACTGAAAAGGGCGGGTTCCCCAGGTGATCAGGCCTAAGAAAGAATATGTAAAGTCCTGTGAAACCTGCTTTGTTTAGAATGCTCTCAACTGAATGAAAAGGGTTCAAGGAGGAAGTAAGTTTGTTTCTCAAAGTTTTATAGCTATCTGACCCTGACTCAAAATAGGACATCAGAGTTCCTTGTTATTTGATCCATACTTCCCAGAAATGAGTAATGAGCTTTACCTGACTTCCTGTGTAAACAAATTCAATAAAAACCTTTGAGGAAAAGGTTCTTGGTCCTTTTCCTTTGAGAGATTGGCTACCTTTCCTCCCCAAGCAGATCATATCTTGGTAGACTTATTCTCATCCATGGTGGCTTCCCACATTTTCAATATGCAGAGCCCAGTCCAGTTTGCACTGTCTTATGCTCCGTCCATAACTTTTTGCATTATTTTCTCTATCATGAAGTAGAGAGCTCAGGTCTGTATGATTTCCCTGCTGGTTTGGTTTTGTCTTCCAGGCTCTTGTGAACAAATAAACAAACAAATAAAAAATACTCTGAAGAGGGAATTAATTGGTTTATATAACTAGGAAATACTAGAATCCCTGAGGATACCACACACGCACCCATTGTCACTTCTGGATTCCATCTTTCTCTACTTCTATGTTATGCTTCTTTCTTATCTGAGAAAGAATTCTTCCATGTAACAAGCAGGTTGAAGGGGTCCTGACTACAGACACCTCTAGACCAGTTGTCATCCTATTCCATCTTAGCAACTAAAAGGAAGAGAAAAAAGGACTCTGACCTACCATTGGTCATTTGTGTACCCCTGGCCAATCATAGTTGAGAGGATATCAACAGCTTCACCAGATACAAATAGAGTGATAAATGAGGACAAAGGTAAGGAGGTGCTATTCCAAGAAGGAGAAAGAAAGCACAATGCACAAACAGAAGCAATGGATTTTGGCTGTCTAAACAACAACTTAGAGTCATAGGGGAAGGGGATTGGGGTGCTTGGAGAAAAAGTTGAAGGGATTAAGCAAGCAAACAAACAAACTCATAGACACAGACAATAGTGTGGTGTTTACTAGAAGGAAAGGGAGGGTGAGGGAATTAGAGGAGGGTAAAGGAGGTCTAAATGGTGATGGAAGGAAGCATAACTTAGGGTGATGAACACACAGAACAATATACAGTTGATGTATTATAGAATATTGTACACCTGAAACCTGTATAATTTTACTAACCAATGTTACACCAATAAATTCAGTAAATTAAAAAAAAAATTAGGGACCCAAAAGTGGATTTTTTTAACCTATTCAAAAGTGGTTTCCTGAAATCCCCAATTTACATTACTAAACAGAACTCTTAGTGGCTTAGTCTCATAAACTGCAGTTAGGCACCTTCCCTGAATTAAAGACCAGTTTGGTAGTTATTTGCCTCCTACCTTTAAATTCTGAAGTGCCCACTAGAGCGATGACCATTAAAAGAAAAAGAGAATCTAAAAAAAAGACAGAGAAAGAGAGAGAATCTGCTCCAAGTGCAGAGTCAGTCTCCTTCCTAGAAGACAGAAATTGTTTGCAACTTTCTAAATTAAAAATTTTCCAGGTTTGAATGATCAGTCCTACTGGAAAATCTGTTACATTTATAGTATTCTTAGTGATTAAAACATAGATTTTAAAATCAGACAGCTCTGGATTTGAAGCTCCTCTCTACCAGGTACTATTTATCTGAATGACTTTGAGCAAATCTCAGTCTCAGTTTCCTTGTGAATAAAATGCAGATAATAATTTCCATTTCACTAAGTTGTTGTGAGGATTAAATTAAATAAGTTGTAGCTATTATTAATGGTAGTAGAGTACAGGTTTTAGAATCAATTTAACTTTTACTTTCATTCAAACCAATTCCAAGTACTTTATCAGGAAGTGAGTTCTTTCCAACTAAGTGGGTCATCTATTCTAATCATTTAACTGGCTTAAAAAAAGAAAACTGATAGTGACATCAGTTTTCAGACACATGCCCTCATTTTTGTAGACAGTGTGTTCACAATGGAATTTTGGAATGCATATGATAAACAACAGCAAAGAGAGGGAAGAGAGTAAGAAAAAATAAATAGATGTCTAAGGCAATGAAGTGTGTACTGTGGAGTCCTAATTATAAAGGCAAGAGGTTCTCACACAAATTTGTAACTTAGAAACTCATCCTAAAGACCTCACAGTATGCAGAAATCTCAGTTCCACAGTTTAGGAGATTTGGAATTCAGATAACATTTATTATACAGCTGACCCTAAAGATACGCATGGATCTGGGTCACACCCAGCATAAGTAGAAAGCCTATGTAAGAGGATGCCACTGAGATAGAGTCTTAACTAAAACAAATCCACTGAAAATGTAAGACTATTAAGGAAGATTAATATTCCTGAGAAAGAAAAACCTGCATTCAACAAAGAAAGTCACAGTTCTAGAAGAGTGTCAGGTTCCAAAGAATTACAGTTTGGAGAGTTAAAAGTTGAGTGCATTAGAAACATTAAGAAAATATATTAAAATTTAAAAGTTGTGAAAAAGTCTGAAGATTTTCCAAGATAACATCAGTGAGGTTTAGTCGATTCTTGACCTGAAAAAGTAATATTACATTCTTAGATATGAGCAAGGTATTGTTTCAAAAAGGCAGATGGGGAGAGGAGGGAGCTTGAGAATGAAAGGGAGAGAAGAAAGAGAGAAGAGAACAAAAAGGAGGAGAAGGAGAAGGAAGAGATGAGTACATAAGAAATGAGAACAGACTACACTGAGAATGACAAATTAAGACAACAGGACTCCCTCTCCTGACACACACACACACACACACACACACACACACACACACACACACATCACTGCCAAAAGCAGATTTAGCATGAATCTAATAAAGTTTAAATTTGAAGGCCTCTCTCTCAAGTTCCTCTCCAAGACTCAAAGGCTAGATTCAACTGTTCTCCTAATCATATGTTTTATTACATTTACAAACCTGAGATCTTATTTTTTATTTTTATTTAAGTTGATGTTCAAGTACAGTTTTCTGCCTTTTACCCCCATCCCAGCCCACCTACCCAGCCCTCCCCACCTCCCTCCCATTTCAAACCCCTCTACCTTGTTATTGTCCATGTGTCCTTTACACTTGTTCCTGCAAACCCTTCCCTTTTTCCCTTAAAATTCCCTCCCCTCTCCCCTCTGGTCACTGTCAGCCTATTCTCTATTTCAGTATCTTTGGCTATATTTTGCTTGTTTGTTTGTTTTTTTGTTTAGGATCCTGTTAAAGGTGAGATCATATGGTATTTGTCTTTCACTACCTGGCTTATTTCACTTAGCATAATGCTTTTCAGTTCTATCCATGCTGTCACAAAGGGTAGGAGCTCCTTCTTTCTTTCTGCTGCATAGAATTCTATTGTGTAAATGTACCATCATTTTTTGATCCATTCATTTACTGATGGGCACCTAGGTTGCTTCCACCACTTGGCTATTGTAAATTGTGCTGCTTATGAACATTGGGGTGCATAGGTTCTTTTGTATTGTTGTTTCAGAGTTCTTAGGATATAATCCTAGCAGTGGAATTGCTGAGTCAAAGGGCAGATCCATTTTTAATTTTCTGAGAAAATTCCATATTGTTTTCCATAGTGGTTGTACCAATCTGCAATCCCACCAACAGTGCACTAGGGTTCTCTTTTCTCTACAACCTCTCCAACCTAAGATCTTTTTCTAAATTTTATTTTTTTGTCCTTACCTGAGGACATTTTTTATTGATTTAGAGAGAGAAGAATGGAGATTGAGAAACACTGATGAGAGAGAGAAGCATTGATTGGTTACCTCCCATAAGTACCCAGACTTGGGATTGCATGACCAGTGAGCAAACATGCAACCTAGCCATGTAC